>JAVSBU010336465.1:0-10908 GCA_033118015.1 Loricariichthys derbyi | reverse complement strand
ACACACACACACACACACACACACACACACACACACACACACACACACACACACACACACACACACACACTCACAGGGAGTCTTGGTAAGCATTTGTTTTGGGCACTTTCAATCAACATAATCATTACTGTAGCTTATTATTGCTACACCTACCCCTTACCCTAAACCTAACCTTGGTTTAATAAAGCAAATCTTGTGATGCTTTCCCAAAAGAAATGTGCAGCTTTTGCCACAGAGGCACACACACACACACACACACACACACACACACACACACACACACACACACACACACACACACACAGCAGTGCTCTTTGATTAGATTCCATTTATCAGTCTGGTCCTTGGCACGCTTAGCAGCGAGCATGACAAATATTAATTTACTAAACCCATTCAATACAGATGCCGACACCCCTACTACCACTGAATAAATCAACAGTACTGATACAATGGTGGCAACATAATCAAGGAGTAGGAGAGGTTGCCTATGGGAATAAAAGGAAAACTGTATGTTCCCTGCCTGCTGACTTTGGCACCATAATAGCATGCTGAGAGAGTTGCATTCACTACTGCGACTACTGTTCTCTAGTTTAACCCTCACTACCTAGTGCATTAATTCCTTGAGACAGGTCTTCTTTTTTAAATTTGTGAAATATAATAGTAAAAAATACCCAATATAACTGTTTTATTTCCAGTAGCAGTAAAATAATTGATATTTATAAAGAAAAAAACTTTCATATAGTATAATCCCAAATCAGTAAAAAGTTGTCTCCGATTGTATTTCATTGCTGACAGTATAAACCTAAGATATACAGACCCATTCCAAAAATTAGAATGTCATGGAAAAGTTGATTAATTTCCATAATTCCATTCAAAAAGTTAAACTTTCATAGATTATAGTTTCAGGGCCCACAATTTAAATGATTTCAAGTATTTATTTGTTTATTTTCACATAATTTGGGCTTCCAGCTCATAAAACCCATGAAAACAAGATTTCAAAAAATTAGAATACTGTGGAGAAATCAGCCCAAATTTTGCAGGGCATGAAGATTATTGCCATGTCAATGAACGGATTCACAGACTAGGAATTTGCTTTGCCATAAAGATGCACAGAGAGCACCAGAAAGCCGTAGCTCCCGTACCTGGCGCCAACTTAAGCTAGAAAAAATACAGAGTAATACATGGGGTGAGGGGAGGAGAGAAAAAAACACTCTAGACTATGCTCATTAATGAGTACAGTTTGATAACTGAAAAACACCTCTGCAGATGATTAGTGTGTCACACTCTTAAGTTTAAAACATTCATGATCACGGATGTTTTGCTGATTGGATTAGGCATTGTCCTGGTATCGGAAAATTCACAGAATGAAGGCAGCTGTCCAGGGCCCCCTAAAGATGCCTGATTGTTGTGGTGGGCAGAGTTGTTTCAGGCTGTGACTGTAATCCGTGAGACTGGGACCATCTTGGAGAAGCTGGCCACTTTGCAGAGGCATTTGGATCATCTCAGAGACCATCTGGACAATTTTAAACTGGACAATTTAAAACGAACTGGACAATTTGAAACAGACTAGAGGTAGTTGTGATTCTAGTCTGCGCGACTGCCACCATGGATTCTGTTGCTTATCTGTTGCTTTCGACTCCATATCAGCATGGGTGTCCATTGCTTCCCTCTTGGTGCTGCCTCTCCTTACTTGTCCCTGCCAGCCCTGCCAATGGCCTCTGGTGTCTTGGAGCCCTGACTACTGCACTTGGGTCCCTCTCACTCTTGTCCCCATCATAACAGAAAGGTGTGACCAGAATATGGACCCAACAGAGGACCTCCCAGAGGAACCCAGCACCCAGCAGACTTTCCAGCTGTAGGTGAACACAGCAGCTGCTGAAACAAAGGAGCATGCGGGCCCTATCTGTGCCTCTTACACCCCACTGGGCACCATCTATCTGCAATGGGAAGGGATCCCTGACCCCGAGCCCATGCAGTTTGGGGGAACCGGAAACACTATGCCCTGCCCTAGGCATGAGAAATGGGGGGGGGGGGGGGTAGGGTTGTTCAAACAGGCCCAACCCACACACTATGCTCAGGTCTCTTTCTCCCTGTCAAAATGGGGTGGGGTGGCTCAGCACATGGCTCCAGGCCTGCATTGACTCGGGCTATAGAGAATTTCATAGAAGAAGCTCTATTGCATCAGCTTGGCCTGACACTCAAGGAGCTACCCCAGTCTACCTCTCTCCTGGCCATTGAGGTGTGGCCCTTGAGGTCTGGGCCGTCAAGTTGTGGGTGGGGCCCCACACTGAGTGAATATGAGTCCTGGTCACCCAAGCCACCCATCTGCACCTGGTGCCAGAGTTTCCCTAGTTACAACTCCACAACCCACACCTCAACTGGCAGACCTGCTCTGTTGTCTCCTGGGCACTTAGTTGCCAGGATGCCTGTTCCATTAGGCATTGGACTGGTACCTCTATGTTATTTCGATGATATCCTGATCTTCAGCCACTCCATGGAGGAACATGTGAGGCTGCCTCCACGCTGCTTCGGTCTCCTTTCTGGGCTTCGTGGCTGGCCAGGGTTCCATCCCGATGGACCTGGCCAAGACCAAGTCTATCCTGCGTTGGCCCTTAGCAAGGCATTATTCCTGACTGACAGCTTACTTTGGCTTTGCAAATTGCTGTTTTAAGGTGCTGTCACACTGCCAAAACGTGCTATTTGCAAATTGGATAATTGCGATACGTTTGCTGTTTTCGTACTTCATACATTCATACATCCTTTTTACGTCCACACATGTTTGCATCATCCGCAAATGTCCGCATTCAAACTTTGAGCATGCTCAAAATTTGACTGCGGAAGAAACTCCGTTCTGAGGATGCCATACGACCGCCATTCCTTCGTCACACATCAGTGATTATGTTCTTAATTATTCGCACATTTCCGTTTTACATTAGCATATTTCCGCAATGGTTTGCTGAAAATGATTATGTGGCACATGTATTAAGAATATATTCGTCATAAAACGTTCATTTTGTGATTGAATTTGAATACACCAATTAACATCATTCTTCCAAAATCTACCGGACCCCTGCTGTGTGTGATTACTATATATATTATACGTGTAATACGCTCAAACATTTGTGAATAAAACAGCACACTCAAGCTGCCATTTAATTCTGCGCTCGGTGTGGGCAGTGTGTTCTGTATATAAATACATTATACAATAATGATATACATAAATACATACATATATAGAGGTGAGGGAGCTTCCTAGAGCCTAGTCCTATTAGAAGTATAATACACTATATTTTGGCAATTTCCCCCAGTGGGATTTTTTTATGAATGAAATAAAAGACATGCACATAGGGAGAGCGTGAGAGATCATATTGTAATAATTGTATAATTGTATAATTGTAATTGTGGTACAGCAGACATAAATATTAAATCAGAACTATACATTTAATTATACATGTAAAACTTCAAGGTTTGTTTGTTATAAATGTTTTATTATATTAAATAATAATATTTATATACATAAACAATAACAATCTTTATATACATAATCATATATAAACAAAAGTGATTTTTAAAGTCTGGAAGAAAAGCAGGGTTTGTCCGGGATTTGAACCCGGGACCGCTTACACCATAAACGAGAATCTTACCCCTACACCACTGAGCAAAGTGGAATTACCATCTTTATGACCTCCTTTCTCTATCTCTCACTCTCTCTATGTGCACGTCTTTTATTTCATTCTTTAAAAAAATCCCCCTGGGGGAAATTGCCATATTTCAATCGCAACATGAACATGACCAATATATTCTTAATACATGCGCCACATAATAGTTTCCAGCCAACCATTGCAAAAATATGCTAATGTAAAACGGAAATGTGTGAATAATTAAGAACATAATCACGGATGTGTGGCGAAAGAATGGCGGCCATATTGCATCCTCAGATCGGAGTTTCTTCGGCAGTCAAATTTTGAGCATGCTCAAAATTTGAGTGCGGACATTTGCGGATGATGCAGATGATTGCGAACATGTGCGAGTGTAAAAAGTATTATTAAAAAAAATGTATTAAATGTGAATTACGAACAACAACCGTATCGGGAATATCAACATTTTGTTATTCGCAAATAGCACGTTTTGGCACTGCGACAGCACTCCAAAGACTGAACATTGAGTGGCAGGAGCCGGCAGCTTATACAGTCCACAACTCACTTGCAGGACGTGCACAAAACTCCTGCTTTGTTCATAATGCATGCGCAATTCAAATGAAATTCATACGTTACACGTTCTTAAGAGTATACGTAAACGTATACGTTCCTAATTGGCGGCCATGTTTGGGGGGATTCCACTACAGATGACTGCGGAAAATCCACATTTATATTCACAGGGCGTTCACAAATAACACGTTTTGGCACTGTGACAGCACCTTTACCTTCACTTCGCTAGCTGATGGGCTAACTCATACTTGATAGTTGAGATTTTGAATGATGAACTCTATGAAACACCTTGGACTATATTAATTGTAGTCTAGCACAAGATGCACTGGAACATACCATACTTGTGTCCTTATCCCACCACTGCTCTGGCAAGGTGGCACCCAATTCACCCTCCCAGCCCCCCTCCCCCTACATTTACCAATTGAGTGTACATCAGTGTTTAATACCTGTGAATAGATTTTAGTGATGGCGGATTTCTGGGATGAGTTAAAGAACAAGAGATCTGGCTGACATGACGCAGAGAAGGAAAGTAGATGTTTTATCGGTCCAAGAGACCAAGTGGAAGGGCAGCAAGTTAGACAGCATTGGAGCAAGGTTTAAGCCCCGTGTACACATAGACTGTAAGAGCGCCCGGAAGCGTCCTGGAAGAGTGTTTGGCTCCTCCGAGGCCGTCTTAGAGATCAAACAACGTTGTTAATGCTGGTGCTAGGGGGTGTGGCTTAGTTCCGGCTTCACCGGGAATCGTGGAAAAAATTATTCAACATGTTGAATAATTCCGTGAGCGCTCCCAGAGAAGACCAGTGACGATGGAGACAACGCAAACAATGGCGTTTAGTACTTTTTAATCGCCATTTCATCCTTTCCCTTCCCGCAGTAACCCTGTTTTGGGTGTCTTCTGTGGAAAGGAAGGGTTGAATTCTCTTGATGTTGTTGAGGAGAAACCAGCATGACTGACAATGTGATCAGTGAAACTCCTTGGATTAGTGAAAAACCTTGAATTACTCCAAGATTTCTTGCATTCTCACAATATGTGATGGAGGAGTTTATCTGTGAGATGACAAGATCTTGACAAAGGTACACATCTCTAGGAATGTAAAGCAGCTTTAGTTTTAGATGATGAGCTGACATCCATGCAGAGATGTTCTCCAGACATGCTGAGACACATGTGGAGACATGCAGATTTGTTAAAGTGAGCGAGAGGATGAGCTGAATGTCATCACCATAACAGTGATATGAGGAGCCATGAGAGGTTATGACTTCACAGAGAGAATGAGTGTAGAGAGAGTAGAGGAGAGGTCTCAGAAGTGAACCTTATGGAACTCTATTCTCAAGTGCTCAGGTTACTGATGTGAATCCTCTTTATAACACCTAACAAAATCATCCCTTCAGTTAGGATGCAAGCCACTTCCAGGCTGAACCTCTGATTCCAAGATTGGAGAGGACAGAAAGGAGAATCTTGTGATTGACTATGCCAAAGACAGAATTTTAGTTTTGGTATTTGTTTTACAAATGCAAATTACAAGGTTATTCCATATTATTTTTTTCGCTCAACATAGAGTGATTCCATAATTTATTTCTCTACTTGTTCTGGAAAATGTGTCAGTAATTAAAATCATTTAATAAAATTTTTTATGGTATGTTCCACAGGTTCAAATGTACAGCTATTAAAGAAAATAGGGAGAGAAAAATTAATGATGGGGCAAACATTGTGTAACATACAAAATTTTGTACTGTTTCTGCTCTCCCTGCTAGTGTACAACACAATGCTGAAAGAGGTGAAAACAAACAAAGCTGCAAAAATAAAAATGATCACTGATTTTGAAAATGCAGACCTTAAGTTTTTAAAAGACCATTTGGATGTTCCACAATTATGCTATGCTGCCTTAACACACACTAAAAGGCAGCCACGGATCGCAGAGGCTCGTATGATGAAAATTTAAAAAAATTGTCGATAAGGTATGTGAAACAGGCAGCACTTTATTTCATCATAGATGTGTCTTGGTGGTTTTTAGTGGCTTATGATCACTCTGCATTGTGATTTAATTCATAGAATCCGTCTTTCCTCTCACCTTTTTCTCTCTTCCTAAAACAAAACGCATTGAGCATGCATGTCTTGAGGGTGCGTTTGATTTGTTGTCCGGGGTGATCGATTCATTTACAACCAATAGGAGGCTCGTGAACGGGACAAGAAAAACAACAAATTATTTGTATAATTTCTGAACTTGATTTTGATTGGTCAATTTAAATACTATTTAGTTGGGAGTATTACAGTACTCTTTGGGACATATTTAGTTAATTATGTTTAGACCTAGTTCAGATCAGTTCAGATCTCTTCAGCATTTTTCATGTTCATTAAAGCACAATAATCAATTAAAATACACCTTTTCCACAAAAGCCTTGTCTATATTATTTATTTATTGTTTAGATTACTTTTCTAACCTGTATATCTGCTTTCTCTGCTATTAAAAATATATATGTTTGCATAATTTGTTATAGTACCAGCAAAAGCATAAATCTACTTTCACCCCTGCATAACATAACTGTGATCAAGATAATTTATTTATGGCCATGTATATTCAATTGTAATGTGTATGGAATAATGCAATTATACACGACTTATCTTTTACTCACCCTATACATTTCTGTTTTAATATTTTCAGATGGCCGGACAGAAATCTAACGTTTTGTGGCAGCATTTCACTGAGCCAGCCATTGCCTAAATAATAATGGCTCATTAGTTAATTGGGACAAAAAATAAACGTCTTCTGCATATTTTTTTATGAATGTTCTTTTTCAAAAACATAGTGATGCTGCTATCCGCTTAGGTGCACTGAAATTTAGTATTTATTTAAGTTTTTATGGGTTTTTTTGATAACTAGATTTTTAAGTTCATTAATTTTGTGTCTTGTTTATTAGTATTATTATTATTGTATCAAAAAAATGGGAATATCAGCTTTACATATTGACCATCGGCCGCTACTGATGTCTAAATATTGGCATCAGCATCTGCCATCAAAAAACTCATATCGATCGATCACTATATAGATGTCCTATAGATTGATAAAAGTGAACATTTCTGGCAGAAATTCAGAATTCTATATTGTAGGAAAAAAGAAAAACATAAACATCTAATCCTGATGATGACAAAATGTGGGGGCGTGGTGTAAAAATTGAAACCAAGCACAGACAGCTTCACAAATAACGGTAGGCTTTATTAACTTAAAATAAGGCAACTCAAAAAACATAAGCAACTCACAGCATATGCAAACTTGAAAACAAAACATAGCAAAGCCTTATCTGCTGCTCCCCTGGTACCCACAGAGCCAGGGCACACGGAGACGAATAGAACACATCCGGAGTTAACTGGGCCCGGTTTTATGGCCAGTGTACCGACCTGACAAACCAAAACATGTGGGAACGATTTTATGGGTGGCAAGCCGGCCAACCACATGGGTATGAAGGCGAGGCATGGCGGGCAGCAGCGAGGACGCAAGCCTGAGTGGTGCTCCACCTGAGGATTCCTTGCCTCCTGAGGAGACACCCGGTGAGCCAAGGGGGTCTGAACAGTGCAGAGGGAACGCTCTCTACCAATACTCTAACAAGCTACACGCTACCATATATCTCAAGCCTTCAGGCTTTATGCTACCCTCCCTCTATCAAGGAAGCGCGGTACCTTTGCCCCTAAAACCCTTTGGCACCAGTGAGCGAAGCTGGTTGGTCCATCCCGCTGCACATTCCATTTTAAGTGCAGCACACATGGATGCAACGCACCAGCCCGGGACATGCCTGGTGCAAAACGGTGGTAATTCCGCGTGTCACTGAAAACTCGGATGGTCGATACACCAGCAATGAAAAGCCACCGGTGAACTTACATTAAATGGTGTTGCGACTAACTGCTCCGCCGCCAGGCCTTTTATGGCCGGTGCCATCTGAACCCAAACTGCGAGGCTTAATTCCACATCCACGATCACTTACCGCACACGTGCAGGATGCAGCTGCCTCACTGAAGTCAGTTCTATATCAGCTCCACGCCAGACTGCCCGTGCTGATCGGAGCAGATCTGGCGTGGATCCTAATAGATGACTAGGAACCCTGAGCAGGAAACTTCAGGATAAAATACATTTCAAGGGTAACTGACAGGCCTAATGCTTAAAAGAAGTTGGATGAATCAAACAAAACAAATGATGAATTTACATCTAAATTTTGTTTGACTTATTTATGTAATTGTTCGTTAATTGCTGGACCACTTTAAAGACTTGCAGTGCTATGGCATGAGTGGTGGTGAAATGGTCTAATTGTGGCTCATTTGTTTCATTTTTATAATAAAATTTGATCATTGTGGTAATAAAATCAACTTTATTTTCAATTTGCTCTGACAAGCTTCAATAATTGCAATAATGAAAGTCTTGGCTTTTGATGACTAAAATGTTATTTATTACATCCCCCAATCTTAAAAAAATTGGGCGGTATGGAAAACGCAGTTTTATTTTATTGGAGATAGTATGAACCCAAGATATTTCATGTTTTGTCTGGACAACTTAATTTCATTTGTTAATAAATATCCATTCCTGAATTTCTGGCCAGTAAAGCTGCTATTGGTCAGTTCACAGGAAATTAAGTATTTAGAGGTTGGGGGTTCATACATCAACAGCTGTCTTTGCTTCCCTAACATTAACAGATTATAAAGGGTGTGTACTGCATCGACCTCAAAAGGTCAGCTGGTTTCGTGTTTTACTAAATGAGATATGTCTAGACTATAAGTTATAGACAGAGCGTTTGCGGCATGGTCCAAAAGTCCAAAACAAAGTAAGTCTTTTTTCATCATTTATGTTTGACCTTGACTGACTGAACAGCATCAGTAGGATTTTGGTTGGATATCTAATACTGTGCACTACTAAACATACTGCATGTAGTATGGACAATTTGTCCATTATTATTATTATTATTATTAGTAGTAGTAGTAGTAGTAGTAGTAGTAGTAGTAGTATTATTAGTATTATTATTAGTATTATTATTAGTATTATTATTATTATTATATACTTTATGTGCAAATTTCTGTGGGCATTACATTTAAATGTTAATTCTGTGATATAATTATGGGTTTGCTTCCCTCTTTCTGGTTATATTAACTACTCATCTAGAAGGATTTCCACTGGAAATCCTGCTTTTAATTAGTTACAAGTTGCTAATCTGGGGGACTAATCTAGAATGATAATGCAAGCACAAAGTCAACTTTAAAATTGAACCAAAGCTGATGGATGAGGTTGAGGTCAAGGCTCAGATTAGGTCAAATTCTTCCACACCAAATACAACCTTGCTTCAGAGGTCTTTCTATAAATGTAGGAGAAGGTATTTATACACCGTTGTCACTTTATTAGGTATACCTTGCTGGTACTGGGTTGGATCAAATTTTCCTTTAGAACTGCCTTAATTCTTCCTGAAAAATTCTTCCTGAATTGTTGATCCAAGGCAGGATGGAGCCATGCCTTCATGTTGTTTATCTCAAATTCTAGACTCTTGTAACGTTGTTTCCAAATCATCTATTGTCCAATTATGCCATGTAAACTTTAACCTCAGTTGCCTGTTCTCAGCTGACATACAATGCCTTACAAAAGTATTCATACCCATGAACTTTTCAACATTTTGCCACATTACACCCTCAAACTTATATAATTTTTATTGGGATTTTATGTGATAGACCAACACAAAGTAGCAAGTATGTGTGAAGAGTAAAGAAAATGATATATGGTTATAATGACTAAAAATCTGGACCGTGTGTCGTACATTTGTATTCAACCCCCCTGAATCAATACTTTTTAGGACCACCTTTTGCTGCAATTACAGCTTCAAGCCTTTTGGGGTATGTCTCTACCAACTTTGCAAATTACCCCAAGCTCAATCAGATTGGATGGAAAGCGTCTGTGAACAACAATTTCCAAGTCTTGCCACAGATTCTCAGATTCTCTGAGATTTTGGTCTGGACTTTGACTGGGCCATTCTAACACATACATTTGCTTTGATCTAAACCAATCCATGTTCAACCCTTATTACACTTAACAGTTAAATCAAATTATAGGGTTATCTAGTCTCAGTGGTGGACCATGCATTTCACACCTAGGCCTTCAGTAGTGCTCATCTGAATCAACCTGCCCCTCAAAAACTAATTTATGGTTATTTATGAAATATGATATTAATGAAAGTAAATCTACCACCAAATCTATGTGTTCTCCTCCTTCAGCCATTGTGGGCTGACAAAATAGCTATTACACCATCCTATCCAATCAATGGGTCTGAATATGGTGATGTTGAAAGGAAAGAATTGGACAGATCATTTGGAATTATTTAATAACTATTCATGGACAAAATATAATTAATATCAATTTGTGATTCAGATATTTTTTAGGCCAGCAGAGAAGGCCTTGCCGGCCCACCACTGTCTATACTATTTAAAAGACAGCACATAACATTACTACTGTAGAGCAGTGGCAGACCGTGCATTTCACATCTTAATATGCAGAAATACAGTATAAAGAGCCGTTGTCCAACCTTTCTTTACAATGTCCAGCTTTTTTTTTGAAAAGTCCATCTTGAAAGTGACTTTGAAAGTAAATCTGCCACCAAATCTATTTGTTCTCCTCCTTCAGCCATTGTGGGTTGACAAAATAGCTATCATCCTATCCAATCAAAAGGTGTGAATATG
>JAVSBU010336455.1:0-10908 GCA_033118015.1 Loricariichthys derbyi | reverse complement strand
ACTGTATAATACGTACTATGCATGTGCAAAAATACTTTAAACAGAGTACTGCAAAACCCAGTGAAACAGCAAAAATAACATGATAAATATTTTACATTAATATTTCTTGAAAATCCACGAAACAGCGAGTCCAGAATAAACAAACCATGGAGTAGCGAGGGAACACTGTACTATTAAGGCTGGGGGAAAGCTGTAAAAAACTCAGAAAATCAACCAGATGAAAGTCACTCACTAACTGAATGGAAACCAGTTTATAGAGTTAAAATACATGTAGTTGGGTACAAACAAGAGTACTACTTACAATAGGACAGCCATAAATACTTATGAAAGCCATTTACAGCTTGTTAAAAAAAAGTAACGGAAGTGACATGAATAACTCGCACAAAAAAGTCTCTAAACACATCAACTGAGTTAGAACAATCTGTACTCTAAATATAATCTAACATACAAGCACAAACATGACGAAGTATTTGCACACAGATTTTAAAAGACTTTTAAAAGATTTTTATATCTTATTTATTTCCCCTAATATAAACAGTGCGTACTCTCACTTTGTATTGTAATACTGGTAGAATCAAACAATCTTACATTACAAACTCCTGTTCATCTTCAGCCTGGAAGTGATATGTCCGATTGTCTGCAACAGAAACAGCACAAACATCACTAAGCCCTCTCTTCCATTAGTTCTCATTACGATAAGCCCATTTTGTACTGTTCTATATAAGTTTTTTAATACTTCATACCTTGCCGTCAGTGGAAAAGCACTAGCGTTCACAGAAGGTGAGTTTTTACAAAGTGTCTTTATAAAGTGTACTGGCTTTATGCCTAGCTACCTGGATAAACCTAGATAAGGATTTAGAACAATAAGATGCAGAAAACCTACACTGTGAGGATCTTACCTGTATGACTAATCTATTCACAGACACAGACAATGACCGCTGTATTGTATATGATTATGGTTAAAATAAAGACTTTAGCCTCTTTCTCAAAAGAAAGGGAGTCTTACGGGAAATGAGGTCGAAGCATTTGCGGTCTTCAGCACTCGGTTTGACCTGGCAGGTGAGCAGATTTAGTTTCACTGGCTGCCGGTTTGACTGTGGAAAAAACACACACATAAAAAAGTTTATTTGCTTTTCAGATGCACCAATACTGCAAATACCATTCGTCAATAAATAATGTCTTTCACAAATTTTAGACTCCCATTCATTTTATAAATTAACAATGAACAATTTTGGCTTAAGTGATACAGATTACACTGTGGGCATGAGACCTGTCATGACTGATGCAAAGTAGTAATTGGTGGCAGTGGCTTCGTAGTTATGTTGCTGGACTCTTGATTAATAGGATGAGCGCTCAAGTCCCAGAACTACTAAATTCTTAGTGAAACTGTTGGGATAAAAAGTTCATCATGACTTTGTTTAAAGGCATTTATAACTCTGGTCAGTTTTTGGGAAGGAGCCAACACCCTAAAACTGGTTTGGACCAGTTCCAGAGACAAAGAAACTCTGGAGGTAAGAGGGGTGCTTAGGCAACTATAAATGTTACTGAAGCCCACAGAGGGATCAGTCTTTTGCCTCTCATGCTGAAGGAAATGAGACTGAATGCTGCACAGCTTGAGCCCGAAGGAAGACCAACTACTTTTGAATAAATACTTTTATATTGAAATAGTCTGTTTGTAAGTGTAGTCGATCTCAAGTAAAAAAGATTCATCCAATAAAACCTTGATAAAAGTTCTTCACTATCAGCTGCTCAGATTACATCACATAAGAATGTATAAACAGTAAATCACTAATAAGTTTAAGAGAATACAATCACTTTTGTGAGTAATCCTGGATAAGGACACAAGCTAGTACAACTTTTATAACGTGCGGCACCACTACACAGCAGTCATTCAACCAACTTTTCCCCCACTTTGCAGCAAATCACAGATAGGATACAAAAATATTTAAGAGCTGACTACACTCTCTTCATGACTAGTGGAAAAAATATGGAATCACTCACTGTTTTAAATAAAATTATCAACCTATCTATTTATCAACCTATAAATCACAATTACTACTTTGTTGCTCCTCCTCTGACCTTTACCATACAGGTTGCTAGGGAGGTGGGTTGCTGATTTCTCTTGTGATCCCTCTTGGCTGTGTTACCCTCTGGTTCTTCACTTTTAAAAAACCTTTTAGCTGTGCTGCCATAGTTACTGCTGCTAGACTTCGTACTCTTAACAACACCTAACTACATTTTCTCTTTTCTCTCAGAGCTCATGTTCCAATGCCTGGTGCAGTGCATACTGTGGTGTTCATTCATCCTGGTCCCTCATCGAGATGCTCTTCTACCTCATCTCCACCCAAGCCATCCCTCGCGCTCAAACTGCAGACAACAGTGGCCCTCCTTTAGTCGGATGGGAAGTAACCTATTTTAATTTGCTTGAGATATATGAAGTCAGATTGTTCAGCTATTAAATAAAATCTACAGCATTAAGCAGACACCCTTAGCCCAGAACAACTTAGAACTGACACTTCTATTCTCACAATATAAAATCCACATAACTTGATCTTTTCTAAAGGTCACAACGGGTCTGAAAATTGAACCACTGCTTTGTAAGGACATAAAATATAGGACAATATGTCATTCAGCCTGTGTTCTGGAAATGTATTAAAGTTTGCCATTGTTAAAAACAATAACTGCGTAACTGCTGTAAAGGAGCAAGGTTAGTGGAATTAAACAAGACTACACCTAAATATAAGCTTACAGCAGCCTGTGAACTCTCCATTTCCACAGAAATAATCAAAATTACAATAAAATGGAGTTAAATACAAACGTGTATAACTGACAATGAATAGATTAACCTCTTGGTTTAAGCTTCTTAAAAGTTAAGGAATCACGAAAAATCATGCATAAGATAATATCTCAGAAAATCATGTGATGCCACGCTGTGTAGAGGTACATTTAAATCATCATCCGTTTGCTTTAATGTCCAAGGTCTGAAGAATTATAGTAAGAAATAAAATTGTCTTATATGCATCTTATTCACATCTGAATGACAGCAAACTAGTATGCGCAAACCCTGACAGAAAGGATAATTGCAGCCTGATAATGTTTCAACCTTTTTCAGGTTCCGGTAAATGTTTCAAGTTTTATAAAAGACACAAGGACATGTACTAACAGTTTTCACAATGTGCTTCATTTAATATTATCAATTAAAGTAAAGCACTATGTTAAAAGTATCTAAATTACCATAACTATGATAATGTCCAATGTCTATTTCGGTCAACGTTAATCTGCATATCCTGTATATCTGCAGATCTGTTAGAATCAGTTAGAAGTTACAATGCTGGTGTCACGCACGTTTGGTGAGCAAGGCTGTCTCATTTGGCAGGTATGTAAGGCTTGAAAGTTTTCTCTGACATCGTGTCCCTTCCAGAACATTTAATTTCATTAAAACACAACCATCTGCTGATGAACATTCTGTCTCGGCCCAGTTTACTATAGTTTATCAGACTAGCTGAACAGATAGTACTAATTAATCCTCAGTTTTAATTTGTAAACAATTACGGATTTACATGAATTACAACAGCACGTGTATTTAAAGATAAGCCATTGTCTCTGAAGAAGCAGTTGTGTAGTGCCATCACAATTCACTCAGTTAAATTCAGTCATTATGTGCTTTTAACTTACTGTAGCATGAGAGATGGTAAGAATTCCTCCTTTCACTGAGCACTTTCTCCGCTGCCACACCTTCCGCAACCTACAAGAGAAAGCCACATTATCTATTAGTGTTAAACTAGATGAAACTTTCATTGTAATTAACATGGCCACCCCAATTTGGCAGGGTGTTTTGACATCACCCGATGTATGCTTAACTCCCAGTGTCTGCATAGGTTTCCCCCCACATTCTAAAGGCATATTACCGTATTTTTCAGACTATAAGATGCACTTAAAATCCTTTAATTTGATCAAAAATCGACAGTTCGCCTTATAATCCGGTGTGCCTTATGCCGGTGCTTGAAAATCTGTCAAAATATTTTAGAATGACTTTGGTAAACAACGAAGCCGAAACGCTTGACGGATTCTAGGAGCATTACGGTAACCATAGTCAGGGGCCTTGCGAAGTAACACAATGTACTTCAACATAACATAGGACCCCAAAATGGCACATGCTCAAAAATCTGTCAAAATGTTTTAGAACGGCTTTGGTAAGCAACGAAGCCGAAGCACTTGATGGATTTTGGAATATTACGGCCACTGTAGACAGGGGGCTCGCAGAGTAATATGTAATGTACTTCAACATACTGGTAATAGTGCGGCAGGTTTATTAGGAACTCAAAATGGCACCCGTCATAGGAGACATGCTTATGAAGCGGACTTCAAACTCAAGGCTACAAGATACACAATAGAACATGGAAATAGAGCAGCTGCAAGAAATTTCAAAATTAATTATTCAATGGTGCGAAAGTGGAGGAAGCACGATGATTTGCGCCAACTAAAGAAGACCAAATGCTACACAGAGTTTTAATGCGCATCTACACACTATTTTACGGTACCCGGCTGCAACATGAGGCTACAGAAACGTGATGGAGAATCATTTGCTCGAATTTTATAGTCTACAGATTGAAATTAACAACAAAAAGTTTCAGAGGGAACAAAGCATGATTGTCACAGTTAGAGGACGTTATTGAACGTCAGGTAGAAGCGAATTTACAGTCTCTATTCGAAATTTCAAGAAGGGCTGAATCATCACTAAACAGCTAAGTAGCAATGAGACTGACTCAGATAATGATGAGAGAGATCCGGACATGATTGATGCTGAAATCGCTCAACTATTTACCTCAGACACTGAGGATGAAGAATTTGATGGATTTATGGCAGAGGAATGAACTGAAAGTGAGTGTATTGTTTTTTTATTTTATCTTATAACCAAGCAATGTTGAGAGTTATTGTGAACGATTTTGACTTATCTGGCTGTTTGGTTTTGCTAAATGTGCCTCAATCTGGTGTGCCTTATATATGGAAGTAGATCCATTCATTGATACTGCGCTTTATAATCTGGTGCGCTTTATAGTCTGGAAAATACGGTAATTCAAATGGTGTCTCTACAGGATTCACAGTGAGTGTTTATGTGCACATCTGCCCTGGGACCTGGAGTGTGTGGTCTTACTACACTTAAAGACCAATATAACAATAGGAAAATCTGTCAGGTATGATGTATGAGGACTTTTTTTTTCATTATTTTTTTTATTTTATTTATTTATTTATTTTTTACAAAAATGCAACTTTCATTTGAAAAACTTACTGTAAGTTGCTGCGGTTAAGGTTAGGTGTAGCAATAAATAGTTACAGTAATCATTATATCAATGGAAAGTCCTCACAAGTATAGCAAGACAAGTTGGTGAGAGAGAGAGAGAGAGCTGTGTGTTCTCCTACCCATCGCTCTTCTTCAGCAGATACCCTTTCTTCTCACTGCCAAACTCTTTGTTACCCTGTAGCTGGTGCATGCTGTAGCCTCCCTGCTTGCTCTGCGAGTCCTGTTTTAAAACACATACACTGTATCTATAAAAAGCAAAAAATGAAACCAATAATATTCCTATTCCAAAGTTAGGGTATAATAATAATAGTAGTAGTATGAAGAAGTAGAAATAATAATAAGACAACCTCAAATCGGAACAAGCTGGGATGGTATGAAAAAGGCAAATAAAAAACTGCAAGAAAAGACAATTCATGTTTTTCTGGACACATTTTCATTTGTTAATAATCAAATTATACCTGCATTTCAGGGCTGTAACACATTCCAAAAAGTTGGGATGGGAGAAATTTAGAGCTAGTAATAAGATTAAAAAAATTGTACAAAAGAAGTATCCACAAAAGGCCGGGAATCTCCAGTTTGTCATCTATGTGTGAGAAAATTCCTGAAATGTTAACAATGTTCCTCAAAGAAAGAACGGAAGGGATTTGCATAATTCTTCCTCTATAATGCATAAAGTCGTTAAACGATTTAAAGAATCTGAGGAATTTTAGTCTATAAAAGATAAGCCTTAAGACCTGCGACTTTCAGTCCCTCAGATGGCACTAGATCAAGAACCATAATTCATCACTAGGTGATAAAACCACATGGGTAAGGGATTACTTTGGCAAACCTTTGTCAATCACTACAATATGAAGTTACATTCAAAAATACCAATTAAAACTTCACTGTATTAAAAAGAAACCTTATGTTAATCATGCCCAGAAGTGGCGTTGACTTACCAGGCCTGGAGGCATCTGGGATGGACCAGCATACAGTGGAAAGAAAATCAGTATTCCAACTATTTATCCAGACTTATAAGCACGCCTAATTTTCCAAACCATCCCAACCTTTCCTGATTTGGGGTTATAACTATAATGTAAAGTGACTGCACTAATCCATGCTGGTTGAAGGCACTCATTTTGATATAAAAATCAACTTTTAATATTATAATTTAAAATGCAGACATCTGGCTCGTCCACTGAACACACACTTTGAGCATGCTAAGCACTTACTCTCCTAGACTTCAATCCAAAAAGGCAGCAAATAAGAGACACACAAGAAAAATTGTAAATAGCATTGCACAGGAATGGCATACGTGTGTACAGTCAGCCCCATACAAAGCAGGGCATGATAAACTTTGAGGAATGCCTTTTGTAACTAGCACTGAACTATCCCAACTTTCAGTGTTTTTTATCAAGTAGGATGGACTTGATGCATCAATGAGCTTTGGGCCCCATTTACACTCCTGTCCTGAGATACTCTGAATTGCTAACTAGGAGAAACCCCAGTTTTGTCGTTTCAGAAATGCGCCAATCAAGTCATGTGACCATTATGACAAAGTAACTCCTGTCTTTGGTCCTGCCCATTTCTCATGCAATCAACAGATAGACTAAAAGTATATCTCTGTAGGTTCTCAGTCATCCAGGTCATGGTAGACTTGAATGTTTGAGCTGAAAGCAACTGGACGACGTCTTGGTTTTTGAAGACATTACATCTCTCTTCAGTTCTAGAGGCTACAAAAAGGAAGAAGACTTTCAGATAAGAGGTGAAATGCATTCAAGAAAGAGGAAGTTGTCCAGTTGCTTTCAGGTCTTGAGTCAACAAGTACCAACTATTTCCTTTCCATCTAATATATGTACAGTTGTAAAGAAAAATACATCTTAATCATGGAATTCAGGTGTTTCATTCAGTTCCATTGCCATAAGGATATAAAAGAGCACCTTCCAGAACCTGAGCATGGTACTGTAATAGGATGTCACAGTTAAAAGTTCTTTATGAATTTTCTTCCCTCCTAGATATACCACAATCAAATGTGAGTGGTTTATTGAAACATGGAAGCGTTTAGAAATCACATCAACTCATTCATGCAGTGGCAAGATCATGTAGAGTTACAGATCAGGATCACCAAGTGCTGAGACTTAGTGCATGGATGTCATCAATGCTCTGCTGACTCAATAACTTCTAGATCTCCTCTGGAATTAGCATCAGCAGTTCTGTGTAACTTTTCTATCGGGCAGTCTGAAGGACGAGTGTGAGCTTGGTAAAAGCCAGAATAAATGTTACCTGCCTGACTGCACTGTACAATTTGGTGGAGGAGGGATAACGTAATGGGGTTGTTGGTTAGGGTTTGACCTAAGGGAGGTTCCATAACAGCACGGTTAGGTGAGTTTGGTGTGAAAGAACTCATCTGTCCTGCACAAAGCCCTGACCTCAACCCTATCAGACCCCTTTTAGGACAAGAACTGAGATTGTGAGCCAGGTCCTCTCATCCAACATCACTTTCTGACCTCTCACATACTGTTCTGGTTATATGGGGAAAAAAATCCAACAAACAGTGGAAAATTTTGTAGAAAGCTTTCCCAGAAGAGTGGAAGCTGTTATAGCTGTTTAAAATGGGATGTCTTAAAAGCTCTAAGTGCAATGTTTAGGGTTTCCAATACTTTTGCCAATATATTGTATGTAAAACTATGCAGGTAGTGGAAATAAAGTAATAAATTAGTGAATTATAGTTACTATACACCACAAAGAAATCCAGCTCCATCAATATTTCACACCAAATGGACAGCAGAGCTGCTTGTCAAACTAGACATAACAAGTAATAGCGTATTACTATCACAACTCGCGCTACAAAAATGAAATGCATGCCTTCATTTTATTGTTTAAATAACAATAAAACAAACAAACAAACAAAAATCAATCAGGAGAGTAGCCAAACAAAAATGTTTATGTGGAAAGATTTTTGTTTAGTCTGTAGAAAGCATTGAAGCACAGATCATTAATATTTACCATATAACGTTAAAATCAATCAGTGACTCTCTACTGAGCAACCAGTAGGGTACAACACTGGTTACCAGTAAGGTCTACCTCATACTGGCTACCAGCATGGTACAGCACTGGGGGCTCTCTCTCACTATCAGAAACAAGCTTACTTGAAAAAGCCCAATCGATCTACATATTTTATACAATTTCCTAGACTAAATAAAAACTGAAAAACTTGCACGTTCAAACTTAGAAAGACTTTTAATCTCTACACATAGTCCTTCAAATCCTATAATCCTATAAAAGCTAGAAAATGTACCGGTAAGTCAAATCTTACAAGCAATAAATCAGACAAATTCTCTGAATGGTACTGACATTAAGACCGGTACCTTTGGCACACCTACCTCCTTCTGGTCTAGCTGTAAAGACGACTTAATAAGATCCCTCAGTGCCGTGAGCTGCTTTTTCTCTTCATCCTGAGTTTGTTTTATCTAAGAGCCAGGAAAAAGTTATATCTTAATTATTTGCAAAGCAACAATATACTAATTTGCCTTGTAAACACATGGAAGCAAGGTACAGCCAAGAGAAGCAGTGTTTCAAGATTAAGGACATTTGCACAAATGCAATCAGAATCAAAGCAAGCTTTTGAAGGCCTCCTTGAGATTAATTTCGAAAGTGTACAAGTAAAAGCAACAGAATTAAGAGTGAACCAAAAGAAAGTCTCGCTGTAAAAAAAGAACACAAAAACATATAAATGATAACCCCACTTAAACACCGTACATCCCAAACTGTATAAAACAAAAAACAGGTGCACGAGTAAGCCTGATTTAGAACACGACAGCCAGTGCAAGTAGAGCAATTCTAAAGATCATTCATAGTCTAAATGCGTTTAAAGACACTAAAATGCATACATACATTGTAGAGGTCAGCAGCTAGCTTCTCAATGTACTGCTTCAGTTTATCAGCTGTTTTTAGGCCATCTTGGAAGAAACTAGATGATTTACAGAACAAGAAATTAATTAACCCATTTTAGAATATATGCCAATAAACTATTACATAATAACATGCACTCATTAGCTCAACATAATAGCTTTTTCCTGATTAATGTTCAAATTAACAGTCAAGATACTGTAACTTCAAATCTGACATCAAATTTTAGGTGATTAAAATACTGGACTGTTGATCAGAAGGTTGGGCGTTTTGAGCTCCTCTTGTTATGTTTCACAGGATGGCAAACCCATCTACGTTTTCGGAACTAGAAACCCGAGCATTAACAGTCGGACATTCAAACAGGACAGGACAATGACACAAGAAGTAACGATAAAATATTTGTAGTAAAACACAGGAAATAACCAAACCAGGACCAGAAAACTCATTTCCAACAAAAAGTAAAACAGGTTGGATTGAACCAAACCACAGCCCCACTCCCTCCCCCACAGGCATCTGACCTGGACACCAAGGCAAACCAGTATGCGCCCTGCAGGCAAACAGAGTGCTATCAAGGAATAATGAATCTGGGAATAATGAATCTGGGAATCTAGCAATCATAGTCGCAAATTCACAAATAACAGTCACAAATCTTGAATCGGGGGATCTCAAAACACAGAGCCACAGACTCAAGTGGCCACAACACAAGCATGTACCTGGCTCGAAGGGAAACAACCACAATTCCTTGTTATCTCAAAGAACAAAATTTAGGTTAATCAAAAAAAGGCTAAGGTGTCAAATCAGCGCCAAAATTAAAAGAGAAACGCAAAGAACCGTATCATTGAATTGCAATGTTCAGCAACACAACGGGAGCACCAAATCAAACAGCATGAAGTACAAAGTCACAAAAATGCCAGTGCAAACAACCAAAAATGGACAAAGCCAAGGTTGTGACGTGTGAAGGGGGAAGCCCAGTTTGTGAGCCAGTGGAATAAGGTTCTTGGCTGGATTGTACTGCTATAGGATGGCATTTTTCATTTGCTTATTTAACATCACCCTTCAGCAATAATGGTCATTTAACGACAAACAAGATTACATCAGCACTCAAGGTTATAATGGGAACTAGTTATATATCTATATATATAATATATACACACTCAGATTGGGGCTAATTTAATGTAATCAATTAAGTTAGAGCTTGTGTTTGGACTGTGGGAGGAAACCAGAGCACCTGGAGAAAACCTACACAGACATGCATGCAGACTCTACACAAAAAGGACCCAGGCTGCTCTAACTAGGATCAAACCCAGAACCTTCTTGCGGTGAAGCAACGATGCTACCCACCGAGGCGTCCGAAGAGGCGGCAAACTCAATTCAAGCATTTGAACCTGCAACCCCCTAAGGGCCGATTTACACATAGATGGTTTATTCGGCGGGTAGTACATAGACTGAAGTTCGCGGTAGTTCCGGTTGTTTTTTCGGTGGAAAGGGGTGGAGCAAACTGGCCGGCGTTTTGATCGCCATACAACGCCGCTAAATCTGTTGCCCGTTTGTAACGCTGTTTTAACTGGGAGGTATAGAACGTATAGAACGTATGACGTATAGAACTGCGTACTGTCTATTAGCGCCGTCGTTTTGATCGTGTCTGTCGCTGGTTAAAACTCTGTTGGGTACACCGGTGAGGGCTCTATACGCCGTTGATTAGGGATACAACGCCGGCC
>JAVSBU010336445.1:0-10909 GCA_033118015.1 Loricariichthys derbyi | reverse complement strand
AGGTTTGAAAAAAAAAAAAAAAAAAAAAAAAAAAATAAATTCTAGTGGAGTTTGGAAGCAAAAGACGTGTACATATGTGTGGGTGTGGGACACAAACATATTCTTATTTACAAAGGGGGATCAGATACAGTTTGGGAAACGCTGGCCTACATTATTAGACACTGAGATCTTAGTGTACTTTGGTACTCACTGACTGGAGGACTATGCTCAGGTGAGGATGCGTAGGGGTCGATGACTTTCTCCTTGAACAACTGGGTTCGCTCTCGCATCCGATGGACGATGTTTCGAAGTGTTGTGTCGGAGAATGTGTTTATTACAACCGGCTGTTGTTCAGAGGGTTCAGTGTCCTGACTAAAACAGAGGATTAAATAGAAAAGGTATTAAGACTTAATCAACAGAACTAAACTCAATGGCATTAATCACACTCACAATGTCCAGCTGTACTGGCTCGGCCCAAAACCAGAGGGCAGAGACGGAATTCGGCATTCGCCAGCTGGAACTACAACTCCCACCATTTTTCAAATAAATCTTTGATCAACCTATTCATTGCCAACTTTTTAGATCCTTATCCTCTAACTGGAAGGGGAATGTCCATGGGTGGTTTGAATAACTGTTATAAAGGAGTCAGAAGTATAGTCTTCTTCTTTTGGCTTTTCCCTCTGTCCTCTGCATCCTCTGTCCTCACTTGTTTCCCTCATCGTGATCTTTGACTAACAGTAGCACAATTTTCACCGGCACCCTGTTTGTCAACAGCACTGGTGGTGGTTGTTGTTAAACTGGGCTTCGACTGATCCGGTATGATGTCGCTTAGATGAATTCTCATGTTTTGGTAGATTTGGTAGTGTTTTACGTCGGATGCCCTTGCAGACACAATCCTCACCATTTACTCGGGCTTGGGACCAGCACAGAAGATAGACTGGATAGTGATCCCTAGTGGCTGGTTTAGTCAGAAGTATAGTCAACAGCTGTAAATAGATGTGTTTGAACTGTGATTTAAACTCCAGGAAGAATATGGACTGAGTATGGACTGAAAATGGCTTGAAGATGGGATAAGAAATGGTTGAAGAGGGGTTGAGAATAGACTCAGTATGGGATGAGGATGGTTTGAGAATGGACAGAGACTGGTCTCATGGTGGGTTGAGAATAGGCTGAGGATGGACTAAAGATGAAGTTGCAGTGAGAATAAGCTAAAGATGGACTCATGGTGACCTGTGGATAGACTTTGGGGAGGTTTGGGATGTTCTTCAGTTGCTGCTCCATGAGCTATAGAACATAATTTCAGTTCAGAGTGTGCAAATCTATTGCAAAGTCTACTGGAGACAAAACTGTGCTTAACGTCACTTATCCTCCTCCTGCAAATGAAGCCCAGAAGAGTAAGTGTAACAGCAGCCTTTTCATTACACTAACAGCCACTGAAGCCTCCTCCTGCTTTAATGCTGCCTTTGTTTTGCATTTTTCCCAGCCCTGTCACTTAAACCTAAGTAGCTCCCGGGAGTTTCTTAAATCTCACGAGCTGTAAATCTGGTAATCTCATCTGTGCTCCTCATCTCAGTAATCCTCCTGCTTTTTGGCAGACATATTTAACTCTGGTGGGTCATGTTTGCGTTTGCTGAATGCAGATTTGCTCATAGATGAGACTTTTCCTGAATCGGGTTTCAGAAAGATCATTTCATTAATTAAACTCTATACTTTATTTCATCAATTACTTAATCAGAGTTGAGATTGGGCCAGACTGACAGCATGCAGTGATTTCTGTGGACTAATTAATGCTGAATGTAAAAAGTTCTCACTGGGTGCGGACAGTGATTTAGGGAATACATTGTATATCAATAAAAGTGCTTTGTGAGATAAACTTTTGCTTAAATTGCAGCATTTGAATTAAAATAATTTGTACAATTTAATTACTATCTTTTTAACTTAAAATGGTTTGAAGTCATTTTAATTGTGCATTTCATGGATGTCAGGTGGCACAACGACACAATGATAAAGATAACATGATATTTGGCAATTTTTAGAATACTTTTCATACAAAGCTGCTTCTTAGATATTTTATATTTTTGCAGAGGGTTGCAGGGATTTTTATATTTTATTTAAGAATTTGAGTATACATTCGAAACATAATTAACATACAGCTTCTTATAAGATGAGTGCATCAGCGACAAATCTGTTATGTGTTCAGAGATAGTTTTTGCATACCTTGGTTATAGATAGTGATTGGCTTAGTTACCTTTCTATTAGTTTGAAACTGTCTGTTCATTCTCCTCTGATCTCTGGCATGAACGAGGAATTTTCACCCAGAGAACTGCCCTCTCTGGATATTTAAACTTTTTGGACCATTCTCTCTGGAGTCGTGTAGATACTTTTACCACACAGGGACAGGAGAGAGGTATGGCAGGCAGTGACAGAGTGAAATGGGGCACTGGGCAATGCCCCAGCATGCCGGTACCTCATTCCGTGAAGTCCACTGCCATGTGGTCCCTTTATGTCAGTAAACCATGCCGGAAAACCACATATGGGGGGTCAACTCTTGGCTACTGCCACATGGTTCCTTCCCATCGAGTCATGGTGACGGATGATCACACGAGGGCACAAGACAGGGCCAGAATGGGGGCAAACTGCACCGAGGTAATTGCACTTTCCGTACTTTAAAATCTATGTCCTATCATACCTCGGACCTTTTGTCCTTACATCGCCTCCCCTCTCTGCAGGAGAGATGGCGCCATCTATCCCTGACACCCTCGGGAATCTCTTGAGTGAGATGGATGTGTGCCACCCTGCAATTCCTCACACTATGGCGTGGTAAAAGCGCACTGCACAGTGAGTCAAGGTCCTCCCATTTGGATGGGGTGCACCAGCATGAAAATGGATCTCACGTTTTAGCGGTAGCAAATCTGTGCACCACTAAACCCTGCCGATGCACGCCTCGCTATCTCAGCTCCTGTGTCAGAGCATTGCTGTGAACCGGGCATACCAAGACCGATCAATGGTGCAGCAATCGGCTATGATCCAACATCACCGTTTTATCAAGCCCAGCACAGCTGTAACCAATTTTCACCCAATGAAGTCCCACACTGCTGTACAAGAACCTTGTTGAGCGCCACACCGTTAGGTGGATCAATGAGCCCGTGACTGGTGCGGATGCATAGCCAATTATTTTCCCTGCCACTCCACGCCCTCACTACCCCCTACTGGTGTGGTGTGGGTATGGCAGGGGCCCTTACAATATTTTATTTATTTTCCATTAAACTTTAATAAGGTACACTTAAAATATAAGCTTGACATAAGCAAACTTTAAAATGAAACCACATGTGACACATTAAGTAAGTTCACTAGAAGTTATGAACTTGTAAGTCTTTTTGAGTTAACATCCAGATCATTCCATTGATTATTATAATGCAGATCAGTCTATAGATAAGCTACAGACATAGCTGTATCTGTCTCACCCTTTGGCTGTAGGTTGTTCATTAGCAGGGGTGGATGGTTTCTCCACAGGTTTTGACTCAGCAGGAGGTGCAGGCACTGGAGCTGGAAATTATTTAACAAAAAACACACATCAATGAGACATGAGGCCATTCCAGGATTATTTCCTGCTCTCTGTTTATTAGCATTGCATATTATCATCTACTGAAAGCATTTAAAACACACAGCTGGATCTGGAACACACAGCCCTAATCTGTACGTGTCTGAGATGTTTACCTAAATCAGAACAGTACTGAATGGAGGAGAAGTCCCACACTGCTGTACATGAACCTTGTTCAGGATGTGAAGCTGTGAGGGAATCTGCTTTACAGCCTCAGCTGGACTTTATAGAGTAATATTGAGTTTAATAGATTTGCACTCACCAGGGGTGTCTTCCTCTTTCTTGGCATCAGCCTTCTCTGCAGGCTTTTCATCCTGAAAATTGTAATAATCTTTGTTTTGGTGATTTCATTATGGTATGGTCAATGTCAGAATGCAGGTGTGCACATAGTGAAGATTTATTAGTGTAATTATGCACATGTTTATCCATGCTCTAGTGTGCTTAAATCTTTCCATACAAAGTCTTTGTTACTGGAAGCATTTGGCTTGATATAAATTCTAATCACATACAGGGTTAAGTCCAGAGCTACTGCCTGACTATATCAAGTCAAGTCAGATTCATTTCTGCAGCACTTTTTACAATGAAGCATTGTCTCAAAGCAGGTTTACAATTTTAGAATATCTTCTAATTTATAAGGCCAATCCCAAATTGAGCAAGCATTTGGGAGCCAATGGAAAAGAAAAACTTCCTAAATGTTATAAGTAAGAAACTTTAGGGGGACCAAGTCTCAAAAAGGGACCTATCATCTTTCCGCAGCTTAGAAGCCATATGTAAGAATTAATGATCTAATTAACATGTTCAGAATACTAGTTTGAACAAACAAAAACTTAATAAATATTAACAAAGAAAACATAAAAGTGTATGTGTTACTGATAATGGATAAATATCAGACCTGAGTTAAGCTCAGTTTGGATCCACTGATTTAAGTGAGATCAAAATTCCTCTATATTTTATTTTGTTAAAAATGAAATGTTGAAAATAAAAACCCATTTCAGCTTGTTTATATTTGCTTATTTTTGGTTATATTTTGGAATTTTGCTTTAGGAAAACCACACACAAATGCATGTACTGCAGTACCTTTTAATTCATTGTATTAACATGCCTTGTGCTGTGCTTGTTTCCTGTGCCGAGTGTAGCATGTTTAGTTATTCTTCCTCAGGCTTTAGTGTAGGATTAATTTGTAATAGATGTAGGATTGTAGCTAGTCTGATGGAGAATGTTGTAGTTTTAGAGGAGCGCATCCACACTCCAGAGAAGGCTAGCTCAGATTGTAGCTAGCAGTTAACAAGTAACAGGTGTAGTTAGTGCCCCCGCTCTGGCAGTGTCCTCACAGCAGGGCCACTGGGTGACAGTTACCCAACATAGTCGTAGGCCTAAAGCTAGGGCATGGGAGTGCCACTCTTTACCTTTTCAAGTGTCAAAACAAGTTTTCCCTCCTCAGTGATGCACCCACTGAGCAGCCTGTTAAAAGTACTCTGGTCAGAGGTGACTATTCTGAAATACATGTTGTTATACACCCCTTTAGGGACACCAGCAGCAAGGGTTACTTATGTCCCAGGATCCAGAGTGCTGAACATTGTAAGGAGCCTTAGAGAGCTTGTTAGCACTACTTTCTCTAGGAGAGTCATTCATGTAGAGATGAACAAAATACAGCTTTGCTGTCCTGAGGTTATTAAATCTAATTTATTAGAGGTGTTTAGAGTTGGGAAGGCAATGTCTGATGCAGTATTGTGATCTGGTCCCATCTCAATGTGTCAATGGTTTATCTGCTTGAGGTCTCTCAAGAGACAAATCAAGAGTCTTGGGAGACTTGGGAGAGTTCAAAATTGAATCCGAGACATAAATACAATATATCAAAACTGCCATCTTACCTTAGCTGGCTCAGATGGTGCAGGAGTTGTTGCAAGGTTTGTTGCAGGAGCAGATGTAGGCGATGGGGCTGGTGTACCAGCTGGAGCCTGGGTTGCGATAGGATTTAGATCAGGAGCAGGAGCCAGTACAGGGCCCCTGATGAGCTTCTTTAGTTTGCTGAACATGCTAGTGACAGACGGCTGCTGTTACAGTCTGGAGATTCTAACACACTTATCCTCTCTGCTTCCTTAAGCTACTGTCCTCCAAACAACAGCAGCTGATGTCATTAGTATGTAATACCTTGTGCACTCAGCCCTCCTTACACCAGCACCTCATGTTGTAGAGCTAAGCGATTTTTGAAAATGGAAATTACACTTTTTTTATTCTTCTCATTAAATTCTTATTCCTAATTATTTCCTAACAAAGTATTTAGTGCATTTAGTTCAAAATTTATATTGTTTGCTTTTTAACTATTAAGATGGTAAAAACTGAATATATATGATGGACAATTTCCCCTTACTTCATTTGTCTTTTCTCTGATCTGTTGATAAATGACTGAGGGAAATTGGCTGCAATGATTAAATTATTTGAACCAAATTAACTGACATATGAGTTCATAAATGCATAGCTCTAGTGGCTCAGAAAGACAAAGTCAGTAGTTATTGAGGAAGCCAATAGAATTTAGAATTGATCGAGAGTTCGAGCTAGCATTGTGGCGGTTAGCCCTTCACGTGGGGTTGTGCGCCACTCGAACGCTGGTCTCTCTGCAGTAGCATGCTATGGTGGAGCTAGGGATGCACTGAAGTTAATTTGGATGTATGTGTGTTCTGTTACATCATGGCAGCTGTTGGTGAGGCACGTCCCGTTCCCAGCTGACGAGTATTGAGGGAAGAAGGTGCCACCTGTCCTTGGTAGAGGGCAGGTGGAGTACAGGTTGGATCCCAGAGGTACGATAGGTTGTCCAGGCAGTATAGGGACAGGCAAGGTTCCCCAGCAGTCAGGAGGCACCTCTCCGGTCAGACAGCTGGTGGGAGCTTCGGTCGGATCCCTAGCACGTCCACGCGGGATGTGTCCAGTGTCGTCGGCTGCTTGGGTGCGTGGTCGGCACTCCTCATACGGCTTGCAGGTAGTTTCCAGCGGCGCCAGTCCACCATTGAGAGGTGTTCCTCCTGCCTGGGGCCTCCGGGGCTCCTCTATCGAGGCCCATCGTCGGGACGTACGATCTTGTTGCCAGTGCCAGTGCCTTCCACCGTTCCCTGGGGGTCAGCCGGTTCGGCTGTGTTTTGGGTTATTGTCTTGGTTTTGGTTACTTTTATGTTGTAATAAAGCACTTTTATTGGTTTACACTGTCCAGCGAGTGGGTCTTTTGTGTTAAATCCCCCGGACGTGACAGTGTAGTTGTGTATCTAGACCTTCTGCCTCTTTTTCTTTCCTGCAAAGAAGCACTTTGCTCTAATTTTACCTTTGCACTTTTTAAAAAAAAAACAGAGCAGATGCTACATTATAATAATTCAGACCTGACTTTTGTTTGGCACACTTTGCTTATATTTGAGACCTTGATTCATACAATCATCGTGTTGTGCATTACTTGCCGCCTACTTGCTTTGTAACAATAGAAATCATCATGGAGCAGTGCTATTCTCTACATGAATGCTGCATTGTTAAAAAGACTTGTGTTGCTTTGTTCGATTTTTTTTGGTTACCATTGTTTGAAATTCATAATGGGGTTTCAGACAAGAAGTCCTGACAGAAGACGTGGGCCGTCCCTGTTTCTCTGCACTGAGGTGACGCAAAGGGAGCTACTTCCTGTCAGTCAAGTGTCCCCATATGGATCCCACTCATCGACTGAGCAGCAAGAGACTATGGGCCACGTAGAAATGAATTTTCTTGTGTGAAGTGCCCTATGAGTCATGGCTGTAATTGGTTAGAATATAGATCCACTCTCTGTTGGAACTGGGGCATCTTATAAAGAGCTTGCCAAGGAGTTATTCACAGGCTCCTGTAAATGGCAATTACCACACCGATTAGCACTGAAACTATCTTAGGAGCTCCAGTTAAGGCAATTCTGACTGTAGTGTGCTTGGCTTAATCCATCTGCTAGTACGTGGTTTACCTGTGCTGTTTTTCTACAGTGGTTTGTCAAGGGTTTAGCAAGAAAAGCAATATTTATTTCATATTAAGAGCTAACTCCAACTCCATAGACATTAATAAAACAATGGATTAGGTCTCCAGTTTATCCCAACTGAAAGCCAGACAAGATTTTCTACAGCAAACCAAACCCTTCATTAAGCATCGGTATCAACTGTAAGTCATGCCTAAATGACTAAATTAGACTCCAGAGAATCACTCCAGACAATGTTTCCACTACTCCAGAGTCCAATATCGATGCTTTACCTTACTCAGTCCAAGCCTTGGCATTGTGCGATTTTATGTCTTAGCTTCCTTTTCCTCATGGAATCCAGCCCATAAAACCCCTGATGAATCATTATTGTACTGAACTTACAGTTAGAAACTGAAACCAATATTGGATGATGTTTATGACCTTCAGAACCTAATTGTTGCTCCTCGGTGCTGGTAACATCACTAAGAATTATGTTTTGGATAGATAAGAGTGCAGGTTGTCCAGATTACGATAACTCGATTCATGATTTTTTTTTTTACTTTATGATGGAAATCTGATAAAACACATAAATACACATTCAGCAGAAATTGTTCTCTGAATTTTGAATTTAGAATTTTTCCACAGGCATACGATATGTGGCACGATACCCTCCTGCAGATGCTGGGCATCTGGGCAGAAGTTTTTCCCTGACGTATCTGTGATCTGCTAGAGGGCCAGGGCAGCGCTCCACATGCTGCACCGAGAGGACTACTACTCCTGGCTTCCCTCAGGTGTGCAGGCTTAGTAACACTAATCAGAACTGACAAGGAACACCTGGTCCTAGCACTATGTAATGCCAGATTTCAGCAGTGTTCCTTGTTGCACCCTTGACACACTCTTGTGTTCCTCTGCAGACCTCATGAATGATTACTGCATGTTGGCTTTCACCAGTTACTTTCGTTTTTGCTCACTAGCTGCTCCTGCAGACTTAAAAGCTGCCCCTTCTTGCTCACCATTAGCCGCTACTGTGGCTAATTGTCAGCAGCTCCTGCAGCCTTAAACGCTGCCCATTGGGGTTCACTGCTAGTCACCACCAGTACTAACCACTAGTTACTTCTGCATCCCTTAGCTGCCAGCCCTCCAGTCTTGACCACTAACGCTATGCACCCCACGTGCCTCCCAGCCCTCCAGGCTTAACCGCTGATGCTATGTACTCTACATGCCTTCGAGCCTTAACCGCTATCGCTACACACCCTACGTGCCTCCCAGCCCTCCAAGTTTAACCACTAATGCAATGCGCTCTACACACCTCCCAGCTATAACCACTATCACTATGTGCCCCATATGCCCCACAGCCTTCCAGGCTTAACCGCTAACGCTACATGCTCTAAGCCCCTTCCAGCCATTCCAGCTCAGCCATGAGCTGTTACACGCCCCTCGCACGTTCCAGCCCTTCGGGCTTACCCGTTAACACCACACAACCTACACACACACCTTGTGGCTGACCCTCCCCAGCAGCAGCCCCTCGGCAGAGGAGTTCCCCAGGTTCTCCAGGTACCACTCCTGAAAAGAGGAGAAGGCAGTGTAGGACCAGGAGGTCCGAGGTACTGATATAGCCCTTAGATAGCATAGGGCTAGTACCTCCCTGTTGGCACTGTTGCCACCTCCTATGCAGCCACTCTCATCATCCATGTGCGTGCTTGGGTGTTCATCCATGGCATTTAGGTCCTCAGCCCCCTGACACCCACGTCATGACAATCTGCTGCTCAAGTTCATCTATGGAGACGCCAGGTTGAAATTTCCTATCGTTTTTTTTTTTTTTTTTTTTTTTGCATAAGCACTTCTCCACAGTGACTGCACTGTACAAGAGATAAAATCTTGCAGTCCAAACAATATGGGAGAAGCTTGGCAGTACCATGTCTTATGTTCTAGCCAGTCTCAACTGTGGAGCAACCCCAGCCCCAAATAAAACCCTTTAAAGGGTTATTTCTGTAACCTCTGGCTTTAAGTCATCTGGTGTTTTAATGCCTGCTTATTAGGCTTGAACATGTTCGGCCAATGACCTTGAGATCCTTACCCATCAAAGCCCTCAAGATGTTGCAAGAGAGGGTTGAAATGGTTGATTTGGAAACCTCGCTCATGAACTACTAAGGTTTCAGGTTCATATGATGCATCATCAAGATGTATTTTAATTTCACTGTTTAAATAAGTGTTTAAATAAGAAAAACACCTGCAGTGAGCATCTCGTCCAGTTGGGGGCAGGAGAACACAGCTGTTTTCAGACATGTTATGCTTAGTGACCTACTGAACAACTTTTACATATTTTCTTATGATTAATAGAATAGAATAAACACGGATCCTAACCCTTGTGTGGACATTTCATACTCAAAATGGTATATAAGCACAGCTATAGACTGTTTTGTAAAACTTCCGCTTCAACTTTTACTAATTTTTTTCCATATGCCCTTATCTACACTTATAGCTGATACAGTCGTACAATCCAGTCAGTTGTGTGTTAAGGGACTTGCTTGAGGACCCAACAGTGATGGTATGGTAAAGGTGGGATTTGAACCCTAGAGCTTCTGCTCCATAGTCCAGTATCTTAACCACTATGCCACCATAGTCACACTCTGTAATAAATGAAGTGGAGGTGAAATAATGGTACTTAAGTAAAATAATTGACCAGATGTACTGAGTAAGACAAGTGGAGCTTTGATCTGGGGTTCTGCTGCAGTTCTAGGTCAGGTCTCGGTTCAATAACGTTATGAGCCCAAAGAATGAGATCAGCTGATTTAATTGGATTATCTTTGTCTTTTTTAAGGGACATTATGCAGAAATCCAGACGATACAGGATTCACGTTGTAATCACCACTGTAGGTGTAGGTAGGGTAACCCTGTGGAGCAAAAGAAGGTGGAGTAACTTAAGGACAGAGACAATAAAGAAGAGAATATGTCAGTCTCCGTACAGACTTTGTTTCATAGCAGCCATTTGTTAAAATCAAAAAAGTTCATTTTTTTCTCATTAATGTACACTCAGCACTCCATCTTCACAAAAAAAACCCAGACATATACATTTTTGCAAAGGAAAAACTGAAATATCACATGGTCATAAGTATTCAGACCCTTTGCTTAGTATTAAGTAGAAGCTCCCTTTTGAGCTAGTACATGATTCAACAAGTTTTTCACACCTGGATTTGGGGATCCTCTGCCATTCTTCCTTGTAGATTCTCTCCAGTTCCGTCAGGTTGGATGGTAACGTTGGTGGACAACCATTTTCAGGTCTCTCCAGAGATGCTCAATTGGGTTTAGCTCAGGGCTCTGGCTGGGCCAGTCAAGAATGGTCACAGAGTTGTTCTGAAGCCACTCCTTTGTTATTT
>JAVSBU010336436.1:0-10910 GCA_033118015.1 Loricariichthys derbyi | reverse complement strand
CATCCCCAGACTATGCTCATTAATGAGTACAGTTTAGGAACTGAAAAAACACCTCTGCACAGTTATGCACAAATACACATTACAACGTAAAGACCAAGACTCAAGCAGGAAAACAGTAGAGCAACAAAGGCATAAAGACGAGGAAAAAGAGAGTCTCTGCAAACTGCACTTCCCGGGGGATTGTTTATGTTACAGCCATGACCTTGGCCAAGGCACATGATGATTGTCATGAGAAGGGTGTCTTCCTCGTGGCATATGGTCCCCGCGCTGCTGGAGGAGGGGTTATTGCCCACTGGCGGCATGGCGCCGCAGCGCGTTATTTATTGATTTCAGCTGTATTGAGTATTATAAAGAGCCTGCAATGGATCGAGAGTTCGAGCACCATTGTCTGGCATTTCGCCTGTCACATTGGGAGGGCACACCTCTCAAGCTCTGGATCCTTGGTAGTGGCACACTGTGGTGGAGCACCGGCTCCGGTTGGACAGCTGGTGGGAACGAACGGGCGGGTTCCCGAGCACGTGCACGCGGGACGTGGCTAGTGGCATCGTCTGGTTGGGTGCCTGGAAAGGCGCCCCTAAAACGATAAGAGGGTTGTTCCCAGCGGTGTCAGTCTACCGTCAAGCGGTGTCCTCCTGCACGGGGTCCCCGGGGCTCCCCTGATGAGACCCGTTGGCAGGACGTGCACTCGGTGTGCCAGTGCATCCCAGCTTAAACCGGTCCCTGGTGGTCAGCCGGTTTGGCTGTAAGTTTGTGTCTGGTTTGGTTTTGGTTTGATTATGTCATTTAATAAAGCACTTTTATTGGTTTCACTGTCCTGCATGTGGGTCCTTTTATGTTTAAATCCCCCGAACGTGACAATGATAGGATTAGCACAGACTCTATGATGGCAGTTGCACACACTTTAAGCAAAACTGCCTCTAGTCTGTTTCAAAATGTCTAGTTCATTTAAAATTGTCCAGATTGTCCAAGGGGTCTCAAAGACTATCCAAAATACACTGCAGAGCTGCCAGCTTCTCCAAGATGGTCCCTTTCTCGTGGCTTACAGTCACAGTCTGAGCGCCGACAGATCTGCCCACTGCCTCAATCATATCAGGCAGCTTTAGGGGCCTTGGACATCTGCCTTCAATCTGCAAATTTTCTGATACACCAGGGCAATGTCTAATCCAATCAGCAAAAATCCTGTGATCATAAATCCAAATAGATAGACATCCTCTGCATCCTCCATGGAAAGAGTTGCCAGGCACACAACTCTCCACTTCTCCCACGTGTCCGTTGTGTATCCAGCCGTAAAAGTTCCGTCAGGACAAGTTGGCACACCCGAACCCAGCCTTCTCGTCGAGAAGACGGTGTAAATTGCATTCAGAGACCATTTAATAAGATCCATAATTTCTTGATTCGAAGAAGAGCATGGAGAGAGTCTCTCAAGGCAAGACAAGAGACAAAAACACAGCAGATGAGAAGCAGGAAAGATTAGGGGCAGGAGAGAAGAGAAACACGTCTGCCTTCACCGGCAGCAAGGTGGAAGAAAAACCCCACTATACCAGCATCTTAAACCAATGGCCACCAGTATTGATGGTGGTATACTGGGTATGTTGGCCACTACTATGAGATTGCATGATGAAAGCACTATGGAATTTTGGTATAGTGGCTATGATGGTGACCAAAAGTTGAACATGCAGGATTATCATTCACTTAAATCAGAACCTGATGAGTGTAAACCAGTCCAGACTAACACAAACCAGTACAAAACAGGTATTTGCCTCTTTATTTATAACAGGGGTTTGAGTGTGTGTTTTCAAAACATCAGGCATATGACGTGGGATATTTCTCCAAACTGAATAAGCGCTAGTTGTACAAACAACACATGCTAAATGAGTTTCTCACTCAGGGCTCAAATATGAAATGAGAGATATTATAAAATAAAAACGACATGTTCCTAAAAGCACTTCAATGAGAATTTGAGTGAAATAAATGAAGAGTGATCCATCTTCTAACCTCGAGGTATGCAGCAGTCTCGTTGTGAGGTTAATACAGAACAATAACGTGCTGGAATAAATGCTAGGCACTAAAGTGCTCCATTCATAAAAGCTGCAAAATGTAGGATATGTAAAGGAGAAAAACATGCTGGAAAAAATCCACATACTGCAACTATGTCTAAAAGTTCTTATGCACACCCGCTCTCAATGTCACACCATTGTAATGAAGCGATAATGGACGAACATGCGGTTAATAAGCTTAATGATATTGAACAGAAAGGCTAAAGAAGGCGGTGGCTTCATTCATCAGGAGCGTGACCCAACATGAGCTGAGGTCAATTAGGATAAAAGGTTCAATCCAGATTAGCAGTGCTGATGGTTAATGAGATTAGCCTTAAATTAATGCTTGCATCTGTACATGAATTCATTTAAAATAAAAAGAAAATAATGGTCAGATCCAGTGCATATAATTATAAAATCTTGTTCTACACTTCCAGGGCAAAAACTGAGTCAACTTGTGTATTTAAGGTGGTAGTAACTTCAGGTTCCTATAGATGGTGCTGCACACGGATGATGGGGATATAAATACCTGCGAGTGTGTATGAAGTGAGCGGTGTTACTTGCTGCACCATCACTGGGATTTTGGGTGCCTGGCAGCGTGCTGGCACATTTTCCCTGGGACGCCTGTTCCCACATCAGTCCTGCGCTGTGTGCGAACCGATCTACTTCCACTCACAAATGGGGGCGGGGTCTTTGTGGTACGTACCAGTTGGTGCCAAGGTGCCTCGTACCAGCTAGCGTGAAAGATTTCTTCTTCTCCGATTACGCATCACATTTTCACCCAGGCGTGAGGGAGCAGGGTCAGCAGGTAATGCCATTCCTTTGCAGAGGGTTGGCAGTAGGGCCCACCCTCATTTCTCCCTTGGCACTGTTATCCTCCAGCGGTTCCTCTTTCCTGCGCCCGGACTCATCCTCCTAGCTCTCTTACGTGGTCGCTCGGTTCACAAATGTACAACGCTACTCAGGATATTCCCGACGATGTCCGCTCTGCCAGCCCCACTGGTTCAGGGCTTCGGCCAGGAGGGGTTTTTATGCTCATTTATGTGTTGTTTTATTCATATTTCTTTTTCATTCCATTATTTTTTGTGGGTCTTCTCTATCAGTCTGTTTTGTTCAGATCTTTTGTTTGACCTGACATTTTAATCTACCATTCTGTGAAGCTGTGTGATTGGGTCCTTGCTTTTGTTCGACCCCGATGACATCATAACAGCTTTGAATAAAACGGTTGCATATATAAACAATATTAAACCGTACATTACTACATTTGAACCGTTTATTGGGGCATGAAGATTATAGCTGCAAACGTGGGACCTTCTATATTCATGCCCAGGGGGGAAGGTGTCTCCCAGTACTTATATATATAGATATCATCACCTGCAAACTCACAGATAAGCTCCTCCCACTCGGACTGACATCCTCCCTAAATATACATATATATATAGACAGGTCCGGTACAGCCTGCACTTTTCTTCCTTCCCAATCAGAGAAAACATTAAAGCTAAAAAGCTTTTTGCAGTGCAGACGATAACTCGGTGCAAACAGCAGCTGCGAGAGGGGATACACACAATGACGAAGCATTATGCAAACCACAGCTGATACATGCATAACAAACACAAACCCCTCCTGTGGCTCTCCAATGACCTTATTACATTTATCACAGCTCAGTCTCTTTAATGACGTCTTCATCTCAATGAACTGTAAATATCTTCAGTGACGTGACAATCAGACGGTAAACTGTTATGTTCCTGTGATCAAGCTGAAAAGATATTAGGCCTAATGTTTCTGTAAAAGTTAAAACTCTGCAGATATTCAGGTATTTAAATCTAAAACGTTTATTTGTACGTCTGTGAAACAGGTCGCTGACCCAAACTGATGTTGACCGGGCATCACCATAGTCACAGTTTTTTTAAGCTACTGTAATAATCTAAATATAAAAGGTATCTTCACAAGAGCACTGCATGCAAACGATAATGAAATGTGTATTAGTAACCATTAAAAACAGAGTGATTGATGGTGGATTGAAGCGACTCGACGGAAGATCAGCCAGATGAATCAGAGACTTAATGAGTGAATGTGAACCATTTTCTATAGTTATAGGTCGGGGGGGCTGAACGGAATTATAATAGGACAAATCCATCATACACTGAACTTCTCATAAGCTGAGCAGTTTAATTTATACAGTTCTGTATAAATCATAGCGAAGCCTAAATTAAACGTTAAAATACGACCACGACCTTTTCTCACAACATTTCCTGACGCTCATCACTCACATTACTCACACGCTGCCGTGGTCCCTCGTCCAGCACAAAACTGTGTCTCCAATATGCATAAAGCACTTACATTAACCACAGCTGGGCAAAATAGAAATTAATCGCTTCCAAAAGGCCATTTAAACTCTGATTTGTGTAAAGTCGGAATCAAATTTCCCCATAAGAAGCATTGTAAATAGGATTCTTCTGTTCCCTTCCACTAAATAATTGTTCTTATGACTATATTTGTATTTAATTAATGATTAAAACATGAATAAGGCAAACGAATGCAACACATTGCCTAGAATCAATAAAGACATGAAATAAGTTCAAATGAAACTCAAACTTCAAAGCCATTGAGGTGGCTCAATTTTTGGCAATGTTTTGTAAGCGTTTTTATATTTATTATCAGATTTTAAATATCGACATCGAGCTATTGTAAAACATGGAACATGGTTGCCAGATCTTCATAGAGAAACAAGCACCCAGGTCTAATGAAACAAGTCCAAAATAAGTGAATTGGCTAAAAAAAGACACACACAAAACTGCAATGTGGTTGAACAAAACCAATGGTGAAAATTACGTTACCATAGCATAAAAACCTATGTGACTGTGGTAATGTCTGGTAAATGATGATTTTAGTCAATGACCTGTTTGATAGAGCATAAAGCGATCGTTAAATGCGCACATAAAAATGTGCACATAAAAAGCTGTTGCCATGCAACAAAAGGTGCTATTAGTAATTTGCAATTGCGTTTAATTGTGCGAGCGATGCATTCATTAGTCCGTTTAAGGTGTGGTCTGATAGATAGCATAGAAATCCTGTGTGCTCAATGCTTAATAAAACATGAGAGTTAACGTTAATGTTTAAACTTTTACGACACACTGATGCAGATCTGTTGCAGGCGTAATTCTGCATGATGCTCGATGCTAAATGCGGTTGGTAGATGAATGGGTTTGGTTCAGGCGTTTCACTAGTCAGCCTGCTTACGATTACGGGACTCTGAGGTGCTGAGAGACGGAGGCTCCACCTTAGCACCTGCTCCCTCAGCGAGGGATTGAAACGAAGGCAGGCTGTGTGTCAACATGCATGCGCAAACACACACGGGCTAACATATGATACGTAACGAAAAGATGCGCCAACACATCGTCGTGCACGAGCTCCAAGGACACGGATCCACTCGCACGCACTGTGCATTTATCCACCCACGCGGCACACACTCAGCATAGATGCAACCCCCCCCGGGCTGGGCCATGATTCATCACGTCCCTTTTTATCGCCCAGTCACATGACTGAGTCTCCAGTGTTCCTGTCTCATGCTGTAGCGTCTCCATAAAGCACAGCAGAGCCTGCAAACATTCCCTGATGCTATTAGGTGCATTGCATTGCTTCAAGGCGCAGCCTGGAATTAACGAATAAACCAAATGCTCTGGTTATGCAAGAGTCCTGCAGGACGACCTTAAAACGAGCTGGAAATCTAAGAAAATCCAGCCATGTGCAATAATGAGACTTTGAACGTCAGGGTCTCTCGAGAGGAAGGAGCCAAATATACCAGCGTAAAATGAAATGCTTGTGCGTAATCACAGGACGAGTGTGAACTCGATCGATTTACGCACCCAGAATTATCCTTTGGCTTTACTGCAATGAGGTTTGTTTAATACGAGCCTGTAAACCCTTCAAGCAGTTCAAGTTTAAAGCGTTTTAATGCAACCTTGCATCTACAGGGCAGCAAATCTACCTCTCTACCCTCGATAAAAAGCACGGTCTCAGGTCAAAGGTCCTGAGACCTTAAAGTACCCAAAATGTGGAAGCCCATGATATACATTAGACTGAAAGTTCTGGAACTCGATCGTACACTGGGACACAGGGTGGCACAGATCCTCCGAGATTGTCTGAGTTTGCGTTTTGGATTTACTCTGGGTGCTTCGGCTTCCTCTGGTTTAAAGACACGGTTAAGGGACTGGACTAGGGACCACAAGGTTCAGGGTTCAAATCCCACCTCCACGACTGTTGGGTCCCTGATAAGTGTGTCTGCTAAATGATATAATTGTATATTCGGTTAATTGGTCACTCTAAATTGGCCCATGACTAGTGTGAGGATATAACCTTGGGTCTGTCCTGAATAATCACCATTACTGCTGATACAATATTAAACAGAACTAAAAGGGATAAATAACACCGGGATGCCACTGACTGCCCTGGACTCAACCCAAGCCTGACATCAAATATCATGGAGTTGGCACTCTAGAGACTGCCCAGTGAAACAGAGGCGGCTTTGCACCAACCCGAGGGAATGTCTTGCACAATCAGAGCAACAGAACAACCTCATCTTAAAAATTAGGGGCAGGATACGAGACAGGGGAGTTCAGAGTTGAGATGTAATAACGGCCTCATGGATTGTGCATCAGGTCGACTGCCAACAGTCTGTTAGGACAGGACTACTGTATATCCTTGTCACGATCAGGGGATTTGAACATAAAGGACCCACAAGCAGGACAGCGATAACAATAATAATAATAACAATAATGTTTATTAAACAAAACCAGATAAAGAACAGAACCAGGAACAGAACCAAACCAGAACTAACCGAACCGGCTTACCCCCAGGGATCGGCGGAAGCTAGGGTGTACGGGATCCACGAGTGCAAACATTGCCAACATCATGCCAGGAGATACGGGGCAACCAGGCACTACGTCCTCGGCCTACATGCCGCTGGAATGTTTTACGGAAGCAGAGCGCGCAACCAACCAGCCAGGGGGTCGCCGGGAGTGCCAACATGGAACAGGGAATTCCTTTCCCTACACTGTCTAAGCCCTCACATACCTCTGGGCTCCAACCCATACCCCTCCTGCCCTCTACCAAGGACAGGAGATACCTTCAACCCTGCCAAACACTCAAAGGGACGGGGACGTGCCTCGGTCCAGGTAAATCAGGATCTACAATGGAAACACAGAACAGGTTAGTCTAGGTACACAACTAGATTTGCCATAGCACGCCACTGTGGACAGGTCTGGAGCAATGTGTGGCATGCTATCACTCGTGACGGGTGAGAAGCCTCAATGCCAGCTCGAAACACCAGATCCGCCACAGCCTATTTAAAGACCTGATCACAGGTGCATCTAATCGGGCCGTGCTATGGTGCCGCACCACCAGATGGCGCTACGTACTCTCTACATGCGTCGCGGCCACCGATCACGAGGAAGACTGTCTAAAACACTAAGGAAACAGCCTCCTCGTTACAATGCTAATAGTATGGGCACCAGTGACTCAATAATAACCACAGGGGGATTGGAGTGATATATCCTGGGAAAAACAAAGCTGTCTCTAATATAATCATGGTAAACAAAACTATAGGGTTTTAAATAATATATAATAATATGCCCTGAAATGAAGAAAGCAAAAGAGGATAAGCAAAGCCTAAAAATTCAATCAAAAAGGCCAAAAAAACGGTTAAACCCCCGAGGGCGGACAGGGCAAGGGCGCATAGCAATGACTAGGACACATATAAGGTGACGTGGACCCGGTTTTACGGCTGGCGGACCGGTCCGGTCAGCCGCGCCCATATGGAAACCGTTTTTATGGTCGGATGTCCCAAATCTTCAAACCACTGGGATGAAGGGGAGGACAAAGCGAGGTCCGGCAGGGTGCAATGCAGGGACTGGCCCTGAGCAATGACCCACCTACGGCAGTAGCTAACCTGCAGTATCCCCTTTGTGAACTCTTTAGGTCTGGCATTGCATGGACGACCACATGGGGACCGCAGGGGGTAACAAGGGGGTTCGGTGGTGCAGAGTGCAGCTACGTGTCCCTACACTTTCGTGCTAAACCCTGCTGAACCTCAGGTCTCCTGACCTTACTCCACCCTCCCTTTTCAACGGAAGGGTGGTACCTTCGTCCCTCACATTCTCTGGCGCCATGAGCGCGATTGGTGCATTGCACCCACTCCGCAACCTGCGACTATGCGGCAAATGCAATGCACCAGCTCGGGACGTGCCTAGCTTGTAGATGTGGAAGCCATGCATCAGCTAAAAACCCCATCTAAAAAATGCCCCACACTGGCTACATAAGCCACAGGGATCCAGAATGGTCGCCGGGCTGACAGACGTAGAGCGGTCCAACCTTAAACAATGGCCCATGATGACTGATTTGTGTGGCTTCCTTAAGTAGCTGGTGGTAGCTGAACCCAATCTGGATGTGTTGATGACTCGCTGGGTTCAGCTGTGATGTCATTTCCACGCCTGGCTGCCCGTTCTAATTGGAGCAGACCTGGCATGGATCCTAATAATATTTGGTTTATTTTAGCTTGGTTATTCACTGAAGTGTTACGTCTTGTTATGCTTATGTTCATGCAGCAGACACAGAGATTAGACCAGTAAAACATATTTAAAACTACATGCAAAATTATACTAAAACCATCTCCATGGTGCTTCTCAATTAAGATTCTGTTAGCTCAGATCACACCTTACTCACTGTACTTATATGGGAACTATGTCTCTATATACCGTGTGCCATCTACAGGCCATTCTTGGTATTACTGGTTAAACATATTAAAATCTGTAGCCTATCCAGGTTACAGTACCCTCACCCTCAGGTACTGGTCCTGAGAAATGGTAAAGATTGTTTTAACATTCCTTCAACTGAACTGTCGGAGATATTCTGTAATAATGCTAAAACCTTTCTCTGGACATCTAAAAATTCACTGTAGCAGTCAGAAAACCTAAGCGAACATAAATTTCAAATGTTTGTCTATCTCTGCGGCAACATAATTTAGGTTGAAAACGCCCCTAAATGCTTTTGTTTTTAACCTACAACTTTAAAAGTTTAACATCCATGCTGCACTTTTTAAGATCTTCCTGACTTTCAGGTTTCATTAATAAATGAGATGACGATGAAGGAACGTGCCCCCTAATTTCTTCAGTTTAGAACCAGACCATCAATTTGTATCCATGATGGATTGGATAGAAGAAGAGAGCAGGAGCACACCGGCTCGACGTTAATCTCGTAAGAAACTCTGCACTTCAGTTCATGAGGGAAAAATCAATGGCATTAAAAGAAAATGCATTCTACGCTGTTTCTGTACACAGGGTGCTGACTGGTGGTGATATATTTGGGGATGTGTGTGGCCCGGTGTAATGTGTGCGTCGTTTGTTACAAATAGCTCCAGGATGATTAGCGTTTAGCCAGAGTTTATGCAATAATGAGGCAAAACTTCTGACTGCGTGTTAAACTCTGTATCAATATTGGCAAAAGGCTGGAGCTTAATTACAGAATATTAAGGAGGACCCAAGGGATTCTAATCCCTGCATTTCTGGTTAGTCTGGATAGGAAAGATTTAAGTCTGTGTAATGGGCTGGATGTTTAATGGTTTTATTTAATGAAGGATGCTAGCATGGATCCTATTGATGTAAAACCAGTAGCTGTCAACCAAGGAATAAACAGCTTCTCTAAAAAACATGAACTTGTTACATTGTGGACGAATGAAAGGAAGGACCCAAGTGCAAAGCTTCACAGAATGGTACATTTTATTGAAATATAAGGGCAAACAAAAGAGCTGACACAAGTTGGGCTCAAAACAAGACATCCCCCAAACAAATGAAATGAAAAAATATATGAATAAATAAATTAAAATAAAACCTTACTGGCCCAAGCCTCGAACCAGCAGAGCTAGCGGGTGGGCACGCGGCCACTCAACTCTGGAGTCGAGTCCAGTGTCGCGTGGTTCATTTTCATTTGGCGGAGCGCCGAACGACCACATGAGGGGGCAACTGATGACAAGAGAGAAACTCTGTCCTACCATTACCTCAGGCTTTGCCCTACCGTTACCCCTCTACAAAGGAGTAACGTTACCTGCTGTCCCTGACTCAACAGTGAGCACCAAACGGCCGATACCTTTTGCCAAAGTGCCAACCGATGTGCACCAAAAAAATGACTCAACCCCCATGCCAGAGAGCAATTCGCCCCGTGCATGGCAGTGTGAAGCCAATGCAGGAAAAGATAAGCCAGTGTCACACGTTGGAGCGCTACCGGGCACCCAAAAAACCCGGATGGTGCAGTGAGGAGCACGGCTCCGGCAAAATTATATATAGGACAAGAAGCAGGTGCCACTCATTAGCGCACATCAGCCCCAGGCCAGACATGGGGTGCCGTGGTCGGCCATCAGACCTTCCTAGCCTGCTGGTTTGCTGCAAGCCCTTCATGCCATTGCGAGCCACATAGTGTCACAGCATGGAATTACAGGGCTGCTAATAGAACTATACCAGTATATTTACTTGTGCTGAGAAACGTCAAACCTAATGCTCCGAACCCAAGGGATTTGTGGTCTAAATCAACATTGCTTCAGGACGCATATATACCAATATTTCTACAGTGGTACTTCGGTACTCAACCACTTCCGAACTTGTCAAATTGAGTTATAGATGCATTTTGAGGAGAAAAATTTGTCTTACACGCTGGTTGTTTGTTAGGAACTTAAACTTGTTTGAGTCAAGTCAAACGACTCACAAATCACTCCTGAAACATTTCTCCACCCACTCCATCCTGCCTGGATTTTCATTCTCTTCATTCATTAACTCCTCAAAGTTCTCCTTCCATCTTCCCATCACACTCTCCTCACTTGTTAGAACA
>JAVSBU010336418.1:0-10911 GCA_033118015.1 Loricariichthys derbyi | reverse complement strand
GAATAACCTGGTCATTCAGTATATTCAGGTATCAGCTGATCTCATTCTTTGGGCTCATAATGATACTGAACCTAAACTTAACCAACTGCAGCAATAATGCAGATCATATTACTGCCCCCACAGGTGGGGACCTTTTTCTATATATATATATATATATATATATATATGTATATATATAGTGTCTCCTTGTTCAACTACTTGTGTGAGTTGAATCGTAATTCACAGTATAATCTCCCACATATGTAAGGCTTCCGGGCAACGAGCTTAGCAGCAGCGCCATTTTACTTTCATTTTCACAATGCATTATTAAACAAACTGCATGAGATTTACGACACTTTATTTTAAAATATGCTTTGTGATAATGATTTAGGTTAATTAAGGCTGGCTCTGCCACAATACAGTATAGACTTTATTAAACTCATGAGTTCATGATACATTTAACTTATAATTTTTTGGAATGTAACTCCATGGCGAATCAAGCAGCATCTGGACAATATATCTCTATTAAGTCATATAATTTGTGATACAGTGTGGATTTTCTGCAGGTTTGGAACATACACTGTATTCATTCTATTACATTATACATTATAGTATGAGAAAATTTTGCTTGGTGTTTGTCATTTTCAGCACTTGGTGAGCCTTCTGGAACAAATTAATGTTGAGCACCTCACTCGTGGACAGTAACTGTACAGTGCTAGAGCTTCTGGAGCTTGCAGTCCATAGTCCAGTATCTAATCCTCTGAGCCCTCACAGGGCCATGAAAACTTTTCTTTTTAACAGATACATAAATGCACCACAGACACCCAGAAATACACAGGTTTCACAGCTTTACAAGAGCGTCTGTTATTTATAATTATCTGTATGGGGACTTGAATGGACATTCTGAATGCAGACTGTGCTCTTCACTGTAAGGGGTTTGATTTTAATAAAACAAAATGCATGATATTGCAGTGTAGGGCTGCAACAAACAACCATTTTGATAGTTGAATAATCCATTAACTAGTGGAACAAATAATCGATAATTTGGATTATGAATCAGTCAATTACCAAATAATTCTTATGTAGTGATCAGCCTTTACATTTAGTTTGAGATTATTTTATGCATTTCTTTATTAACAGTGAAGACAATAAAAATGAATATTGTAACGAGGAGGCTGGTGCTTTGAAACAGTCTTCCTCGTGATCGGTGGCCACGCAGCATGTAGGAAGTACTTGGCGCCACTGGCGGCACAGCACCATGGCACAGCCTAATTGAATTCACCTGGCATAATCACTATAAATTGGTTAGAGCAGATCTGGAGACTCGAGCTAGCATTGTGGCTTTATGCCTTTCACGAGGGCTCGCACGCCACTCGAGCTCCAGATCTGTCCAGGGTGGCGACTATGGGGAGGCTAGTGGTGTACTGTGATAATCTGTTCTGTTTATCTCTTTTCAGAGCCTGTTCTCGTTGGACCGAGGCACGTCCCAGTTTCCCCATGAGTATGTGATTAGGGATGAAGATACCACCTGCTCTTGATAGAGGGCAGGTGGAGTACGGGTCGGAGGCCGGAGGTATTCGAGGCACCCCTAGACAGTGTAAGGAGAGCAATGTGTCCCCTGTTGGACGGGGGCTCTCCCCGTGACTCACAGGCTGGTTGGGTGCGCGCTGTGCACCCGTAAAAACGTTGTCCAGCGGTGTGAGCATCTAGGGTGAGGTGCCTACCCGCCCGGATGCTCCGGGTCTCCTGGCTGGTGTTGCCAGGGTTGGGACGTGCACTCGTGGTTCCTGTACACCCTAGCTTCCGCCGATCGCCGGGGGGTCAGCCGGTTCGGCTGGTCTGTTCTCTGTTCCTGGTATTATGTTGGTTTTCTGGTTTGTTTTAATAAACATTATTGTTATTTTACGCTGTCCTGGGTCCTTTATGTTAAATCCCCCGATCGTGACAAATACCTTACTCAAAAATTCACTGCTTCAGTAAACTTTCCTGCTAATATATATTAATATAAATTAAAGTCCAATATTTTTCTCTTCAAAACTTGCCATAAATGTGAGGTGTGTCCAAATTCACCAAACAGTAGTACGTATTTGTGGCAAACTTGTTCCCTATGAATAATTAGATTTGACCTTTCATTTCAGTTGTAAAACCTTTTTCCAGCTCTTTTTTATGTTTGCAGAGTGAATGTTGCCAACTAAGATTGGAATTACAAACAGATAACATTTTTCAAGCCTGAAATGCTCCTTCATCAACTAATCGACTATTACATTAGTGCCAACTGATCTGGTAGTCAATTTTAGTTGACTAAATCGATTAATCATTGGACCCCTATTGTAGTGAGATATTTAATCATCTATTAATATAGACATTGTGGTAAACATTTCATTGCCACAGTTTAATGAAATTCTGGGGGGAATCCACACTCCCTTTGTAGTCTTAAAGCAATCAACTGTGATCCATTAACCCTATGACGCTGGAGCTGAAATCCTCTGTGCAATGCCCCCGAGGTGTTATAATCTGAACGTTCTCACTGAGAACACTGTATACATTTGCACGGTGTTGAAATGTATCGCACCATTACCCAGTTGGAGACATTTTTCTTTGAGAAAAGCCAGTTCCCGTGGGTCTTATGCTCTGGCCTAACTTTACTACATGACTGCTGCCTCAAGCTTTCTTATTATAGTGTATGCAACCAATGGACCAGGTAGCACATAAATAACCTGATTGCTGAAGCCGCACTGTCTGTCCACAGCAGTCGCTACATTTCAAGCACATCCATGGTGCCATCATCCCTAGCGGCAAAGCTATTACTTTTGTTGAGAGAGCCACCAAACAAAGAACTGACAACTGATCCAACTTTTACACTCAATAGATCATACAGGCGGTTTAACTTTGCCACTGTGAAAAAGAATCCCGCTTCTTTTTTCTTCCACCCCACTTTCTCCTTCTTTAATGCTCAATCTGGCCTTGTCTCACCCTAAAATTTCAGCAGAGTCCTGCGTTCTCTAGCAATCATAGCAAAGTCCCAGAGGCCAGGGTCTACCTGTAGACACAATAGGAATGTAATGACACAAAAGGAGCCAATTTTCTAAATGGACCTTTCCTTCGGCCTGTATCAAAACGCCTCTCTCTCTCTCTAAGGTGCTGCATGTGTGGTGTGGATAAGGGATAGGACTGTGATCGGAGTCACAAATGTACCCTGTGGATCGCTCATCTCTGCACCGAAATGCTCTCCCCAAGGCACACTTCAGTAATTATGAAAAATTAAACACATCCCAGTATGATTAGGCTAGAACATTAAAGGAAATACCAACAGGGATAATGTCAAGAAAGAATCAGCAACAAATTACATTCCATGCTCACTCTCATAAAGATTGACTACAATACGCTGGGAGTGCCAGATGTCACGTAACAATATGCAGTGCCGTGATTTACATTCCATGTGCTAGAAAAAGAGATTGTATCCCTATTCATTCAGTAATGGAACTTGAAATCTGCTAGAACGGTGATTCGAGCATTGCATGAAACAAATCTTAATGCCTGAAAAGATCTAAATTACAACTAAGCCTTCCAAGCCGTGGGGTTATGAATAACATTGCAAGAATAGGTATGCATGAGCAGCCAAGGGAAACAGAACAAGGTTATCGGGTAGCACATAATGATCTTGTGCATTACTAAATAAGATGACTTCAGAGAAGATTCTAGACAGATGATACAAAGAGGCTGAGGGAGTTGAGACTGAGAGGAAGAAACAAGAAACTAATTTGCATGGAAATTAGGGGTGTTCAATACCGAAAAGAAATGATCTCACTATTTTCGGAGACTTTATCGATAATGATAATTAGACGATACTTTGGCAGCGCACATATTGGGCGTAAAGTATTCAAAAGTTATTTGAACCCAATTCTCTCAACCACCTGAATTGGCACTGTGTCATTCCTCATGTAACTGGTGACACAATTTGTTATGTCTTGACATCTGTTGCTTTATATGTCATAAAGCACTTATTTGCAGATGATTCCACCAAAGTTTGCTGAGTGTGGTTTTGTGCTGGTACCTTGGTTGGTTTAAACCTGTCATAGACATCTGACTCACAAAGTCTGGCATAATTCTTGGAGGTATTATAGAAGTATTAGGGGTGCTGCCCTCGCACGCAGCGAGACTGGGGGGCCGCGATGTTGTGGAGGGCTTGCAGCAAACCGGCAGGCGAGCAGCGTCTGATGGGCACCCACGACATCTGATGGGCACCTTATATATAGTTTGGCCAGAGCGGTGCTTGTCGCTGCATTATTGGGGTTTTTGGGTGCCCAATAGTGCTCCAGCTCATAGCACTAGGTCACCTTTCCTTGCATCAGCTTCATGCTGCGGCACACGAGATGAATTACTCTCTGGTGTGGGGGTCAAGTCATTTTTGGTGCTGTTTGGACTGTGGTACCTGGTATTAGAGCTCTGGCACAAGGTGTCAGTCATTCGGTGTGGACCACTTTTGCACTGTGGCATGAGGAAGTCAGGGACAGCAGGTAACGTTACACCTTTGTAGAGGGGTAACGGTAAGGCTAAGCCTGAGGTAACGGTAGAACGGGGCCACTGGCTAGTGACAGCATTTCTCCCTTGTCGTCAGTTGCCCCCTTCCTGCACCCTCACGTGGTCGTTCAGCACAAAGTTGAATGCAAATGAACCACGCAACTCCGGACTCGACTCCAGAGTCACAAGCAGGCTCTGCTAGTTTGGGGCTTGGCTGTTTTTATTTATTTATTTAGATTTTTTATTGTTTAGTTTTTTTGGGGGGGTATCTTGTTTTTGACTTGTGCCAGCTCTTTTGTTTGTCCTTATGCTTTAAGTTTTGCTGTGAAGCTTTGCACTTGGGTCGTTCCTTTTGTTTGTCCACAAATGTAACAGGAGGTTAGATAACAGAGGGTAAAATAAGTTTTTTCTTTCATGGCAACCAGTTTTGCAAAGTAAGTGACATACTCTATGCGAGCTTACACATCGTTAAAACAACTATGAAGACATTGTCGTAGACAATACATACTGCACAACTCTAGTAGAAATGCACAAGCAGCTGTAAGTTAACTGCTGTTTTCAAGCAGAATTCCACTTTGTGCTCTTAACCACCCATCCGAAATCCATAGTGACAGAGAGGTGTGCCTTTATTATGTTTCACATTTCACTAGTCACTGTCTGTCAGTGTCTCAGTATCCCTTTCTCTAAAATGAGGTTTCTCATCCATCTCTATTGGTGGACCAGATCACTTTGCCTACCCACTGGGTTTGCTGCCAATGAGGCATGCTGGCAGTCATTAAAGCTGTATGAGGGAGTTTATTGATGGACCTAGATGAGAAGCTCCACCTGTGAGAGACCTCAGAACCTTACAACAGGTTGAAGGGGATTGCAATATCAGCAAAGAGGTCACCGGAGGGCTGATACTGAAGAGCAAAAGGTCGGCATGAATTGTGTATAAACGGTTGAGTGACACGGGTTGCCATAGCGACATGTTCACCAATTTCTTGGCTCCAGCTGGGCCTCATCTGTGCTCAGTGACTAGCTGGAATGGTCGAGAGCAACCGGAAAGGACATGCATAATCATCAGGCACAAATCTGCCACACTGCTTAACATTTACTCTCAAAGAGGGCTCTTGAAACTGGAACAATGAGAAACACCTCTCAGAATTGCAGGTGCAGCAACTCAATCTGAACATCTCAATCTAGCCAGCAAGTGAAAGTGAATTAAGTAACTGTTATTAGAGAAATAATGAAACTACCCCAACTGGGAATGAGAGGCCTGCTGATTGAACAGATTATCTGTGTACATGTGCGCATTCATTATGTCTGACCACTGTCTGATACACTAATTACGTGGTGGAGAGTTGGAATTGCTGAGGACATATGAATCAGTACTATGCAAAAATCTTAGGCCACCATTACATATTGATATACCATTGTTTTAGTATTGGTATGATGACCATATGTGACCCGCCATGACAGAATGAGTCGTGTTGCGCACAAGTACATTTCGAGCAAATAGGCCTTCAAAATCAAATTGGCTTAAATTTTTCGATTTTTCTATTTTATCCAAAAACGTATCCTAAGTGAGTATATTTTCATACCTTTTCATACATTTTGCGATCTCAAAAGCACTTTAATCAGCCATTTTCTGAGAGGTCTTGGGAGAAAATAGCCTAAAAGTCTGAAGAAAGCGGTGCATTTTAGTGCTTTATTTCTACTGCTGATCATCAGGCAGAAGCCCCGTTCTATACATAAACATGAATCTAAATAGGTCAGCTTTCCATATATGGACTAATTTATTCATGTATTCATTCATTTAATCATCCAATAAACGCCATGGATCCACCTGTGATCTAACCCACTAAAGTCAGCGTGCATGTATGCCCCATTCTGATTGGTCGAATCCATTCACATGGTTATGGCCGCTTCCATGGATTTACACATTCACTCACTGTTTTTCGTTTAAAAAATCGTCTTTTTAACCTGAAATATGGCATTTAGTAAGCCAAAGAGAGTTGCTGAAGCATTGAACGAGCTTCTTAGTTTCAATTTTGCAGATTACGGCACCGTGCAGTGTGGTGTTAATGACAATAACGGACTACTTTCTGGAGTAATCTGAGACTGATGAGCAGGACAACAAGTAGAAACGGGTAAAAGTCGTCTCATTTTTTTATTTAATAACCTTGACAATTTCCCATGAAAAAAGAAAAACCTGGTGTAATTTCATGTTTTCTATAATATTTCATATTCCTTGATGCATGATGAATGAATATGGGTAGTTTTAGTTACATTTTAATGGTGTTTGCTAAGGAATTTCCTTGAAAATAAGTGTGCGACTTTTAATCAGTTATTTTTCAAAATTCAAAAAATTCTGACCTGATGTATTTGTGATGTTTAAATGGTCATAACTTGGTCAGTTTCTAAGATAGGTTAATAAATGTGGTATCATTTTAAAGCTGAGAATATGCTCCTTCTTATGGTGTATAGCTCAAATCTTCATTTTTAGCCAACACGACTCATTCTGTGGTGTTGTGTCACATATACTGTATAATTGTTTCTCAGTCTCTTTATTAGAACACAACCAGAAAATACAAGGAATTAGTGTACAGTATTAAAAAAATTACAAAGTCAGAAAAAAACAGCTTCTATAGGCTACAGTACCAAGTATTTAGAGTGACCTCTCCTTACACTTGAACAATAGCAGCATCTGGTTTCCAAGTGGACCCTTCTGCAGTCCGAAGAAGCTTGATCAGGAATGACTTTTTGGAAGGGTAGGTTTGCTCAAGCTCACATAGACTGGAATATTAGTGGAAAAGAGTATTATGGAGTTATAAATCCAATTTTTAGGGCAAGATGTCGACTATTTGTACTATATGGTTATTATACTAATGCTAAAACAATAAATCTAATGGTGGATAAAGTATTTAGTCCTATATATATTTTAATGTCTGCTTTTTAGTACATTGAGCTCAGTAAATACACTGATCTCAAATTCTCTGGAGGCTTTTTGTGACTTAATTCAATCTAAAGCCCACACTGTCAGCACATAACAGCATGATGAGCAGATACTGTTCAGCGCATCCAAAGAATATGGAAATAGCAAAGCTGATCAAAATTCTGCACAGTGAGAGTAAATAGCAGGTACAGAAAATCACATTCATATCCACATGTTTACAGCATATTCAGGCATCTGACCGATTCAACAGCGGGAGAAATTCCACTCCTGCTCCTGGACTAGAAGTTTCTTTGCTTTCTGATGTATGTTTACATGAACTTAATAATCAGATAACTGTAGAAAATCTGATTTTCTCAGTAATCTGATCAATGGCCAGTGATGGATGAAGTACACAAACCATGTACTTGCATTTAGATAGAGATACGAAAGGTAAAAAATTGCTTGAGTAAAAGTAGTCCTCCCTTTAGACCTCACTTGAGTAAAAGTACAAAAGTATTTGTTTTCAAATGTACCTGACTAAGTACATGGTCGAAAGTATTGATTTTTTATGATTTATTATGGCTCTAATGCCATATTATCATTTTTGTAAACATTATCACTTAATCAAAAGTCTCTTAACAGAATGTTATTAATTATTCCAGCAGGTCCAAACAAGTTCAAATAAAGTGTGCGATATAATTTGATTGGTGTGCTTGCTTATTGCTTCTTTCATGTTTATATGCTATGCTTTTATGTGCACGATGTTTATGTGCAAAAGTAACTGTAGATTTTGCATCATGTAGTGGTGTTAAACATTAGGCTATCTAAATTTGAAATGTAGTGGGGTAAAAGTTAAAGGTCACCTAAAATAGAAATACTTATGGTAAGTACAGATACACAAAAAACAACATAAATATTGTAAAAAATTACATATACTTCAGTACTGTTCACCACTGTCAATGAGTTTACATATACTTGGGCAAATCAGAGAAAGCTCCGGGTTTACATGACTCGAGAAATAATCGGATTTCTACTTTGCAACCTGCCAATAATCTCACAGAAGGATCAGCTGTAAACTTCAAACATAATGTTGCATTATTATTATTATTATTATTATTATTATTAGATTAAAATTATTAATTTGCTGGAGCATGTATTGCATTTCAGAGTTTCCCCAAAAAGTGTAATTTTTGCAGGTACTGCATTTAATTCCAGGGTTGCCAGGTTGCACACGAGAGAAACGAGAAAAAAAGCCCAAACAGGTTACATACTGCAGTTTCTGAGTGAACACTTGATTATTTGGTCATCATCATCATAATAATAATAATAATAATAATAATAATAAGAAGAAGAAGAAGAAGAAGAAGAAGAATATAAGTTTTCCTAACTTTAGAGGTTAAACAAAACCAGTTTGCAGGAACACTGGAGAGAGAGACAGGTTCAGTGAGCAAACTCAAATAAGCAACTCTCCAGGCACTCTCCGCATTACAATGCTTTGCATTATGCATTTGCATTATATTTGGGCAGCAGCCAGCTACATCAGCTGAGCAGCAACAGTAATGGACTAAATAGTTTGTTTCAGTTTTTCACTTTCAATACATTATTCAATACAGTACTTGAGATATTCAACACTTTATTATAAAATAAAATAGGATTAATAGAATGTTAGGAATTTTGCCTGGCTGTAGTTTAATATAATTGTTTTAAGCATGTGTCTGATATACAATATGTATTATCTCCTCAGTTTATGATACATTCAACTTATGATGGGTTTTTCATAATGTATCCCCCCGTTACAAACTGACGACTATCATTACACTGTGAAAACAAGCTCCAAAAACCTGCAACCTCCCAATATTTGTAAACAACCTTATCAAATATAAGGCCAAAATTGCTTAGAATAAGCATACATGGCAACAAGCTACTGGCGTTTACATGATGAGAAAATCAGAGTAAGTGTATACATGCGCTGAGAAATCCAATAATGGAGAAAAAATCTTTATTGAATTTTTAAATCTCTTTTCAAGACCTTAATCTGATCTGAGATATCACAATATGCTGTTTTCATGAACACTTGAATAATCAGATAACTGCAGAAAACCAACTATGAGCAGATTATTGCCTGCATGTAATAATCTGTGGTAACAAAAGAATGATTCAAGAAACAGAATTCAGATTAAAAGTCAGACTAACATGACCAGGATGAATACAGAGATTCTATCACTATATATGAGACAAATAAAATAACACATCTTAGATCTGAATGAATGAAATATTCTCATTGAATATTTTGTTCGGTACAAAGTTGAATGTGCTGACAACAAAATCACAAAAATCATCAATGGAAATCAAATTTAAAATTAAATTTAAAATAAAAAATTAAATTTAAAGTGGAAAAACACACTACAGGCTGATCCAACTTGTGGATAATGTCTTTAAACAAGTCAAAATGAGGCTCAGTATTGTGTGTGGCCTCCACGTGAAGTTTGATTTACTTGGATTTGCATTGTGTTGTTTAAGTGTTCCTTTTATTTTTTTGAGCAGTGTATATCTTCTCTAGAGACAGCATGTGCCATATCGAACAGGACTGCTTTTCTCCAGAAGCTTTAGGAGGCTTACATAGAGGTGGGCTATTCTCAGGAATCTTGGTTACTGGATCATACTGGACCCAGTCTTTCCAAACAGTCCAAATATTATACAGGTATGCATCATTTAATGTCCACATTACATTCCGTGAAACAGGATGTTAACTGGACATTGTCATAGTCACAAAAAATTTTAGATATTTTGCACACAGTGTTTTATAAACAATAATATTAAATGAATATTATTTATTAACCCAATATGAAAACCTTTAGTACAATACTGTACTGTACAGTGCAGTAATTCCTATCTTTATATCTTAGATACAATTTAAAACACTTACCGATAACAAAAATCAAAGGAACGATAATGTGTTGTTTGTTTCAACACTCTGACTCTCTTTTCTGTCAGCAAGTGTCGCAAATATTATGTCTTACTAGTTTTCTGTCATTCAAACGTAAATACGCCCAGACTTTTTAAATTAACTGTTTGGCGGATCCGCCGATGTTAGTTTTTCACATTTAAAAAAATAAATAAATAAAATTGGAAAAAATCGGCTTTTTTATTGCCGCCGATCTTGCATAGTTGAACACCGCAGTTAAAACTCCCGCCATCACTATGTGCCGTTGTCATCACTGACGCATGCGTAGAATGTAGCACAATCTGTGTTCATCGTCAAAAACGCATGCGCAAACGAAGCAAATCAGCACTGAACCTGAAACTAAAGCTGAACCCTATTAGACATGCATCGCGGCCGCTTAAAGACCCCACGAAAAAGACTGCTTACAAACCATGAAGCAGCTTCCTCATTACACCAGTTTTGCCAACTTTAGGCACTTTTCAGACCGTCTAGCGACTTTATTTTTTAAAAAGCGACTAGCGACAAATCTAGCGACTTTTTGTGGTGTTAT
>JAVSBU010336398.1:0-10911 GCA_033118015.1 Loricariichthys derbyi | reverse complement strand
CACGTGATAGCATATCACGTGATGCTATGACGTAGCACTCGCTAATGGGAAACGAGCGCATGGTATGTTTATAACCATAAACGCATAAAATAAAGAAACAAAGATCATAAGTCATTAGAAGGTGAGTTTTACTCATGTGTGAAATATTGTTATAACATACTGAGACTAACTGTTGTTTTAAAGATGTGCAAGCTGACATTATGGAGTATGTCATTCATTCTTCTAAAAAAAAATAAATAAATAAAATGGTCTTAATAGTTCACGTATTAAGAGCTTCATGTAACCAGATAAACTATGCACCATGCTAGAACCACAGACAAGCTAAATCGCTCTACCTAAAAGGCCATGACTGAAGTTAATGAGTGAACAAATTGCACCAAGACACAAAACACAGAAACCACCAACCTCGCATTCTACACCATTGGAGGTGGTGTGACTTTGAAAAGATGGATGGCGCTCAAAAGATTGTGATCTACAACCTAGGTAGGAAATCAGTTACCATTAGACAGCACGATAACTAACCTAGGTCAAGATCTGCAAACTAACAACTGTGCAGAATATGAGGATTATAACAGACTTCAGGAGACAGCAGTTAATGACAGGCTTAAACCACCAAAGGCATTAGTACAAAAAATAGGGCTGCACCGATACCACTGGTCGTCATACCAAGTACGAGTATCATATTTCTCTGACATAAGGCGCACTTAAATTTGTTTAATTTGATCAAAGATAGACAGTTTGCCTCATAATCCGGTGTGCCTTATGTATGGATTCTGGATGTGCTTACTGACAGGTTTTATGTGGTACACAGTGCTCAAAAGTCTGTTAGATATTTTAGAATGGCTTTGGTAGGCAATGAAACCGAAGTGCTTGACGGATTTTTTGGAGCATTACAGTGACCGTAGTCAGGAGTAATACGTAATGTACTTCAACATAATATTACGGTGTGTTTGTTAGGACCCCAAAATGGTGCGTGTTAAGAGACATGCTTACGAAACAGATTTCAAACTCAAGACTATCAGGTATGCAGTAGAACATGGGAATGGAGCAGCTGCGAGAGAATTCAACATTAATGAATTAATGGTGCGGAAGTGCAGGAAACAAGATGATGATATGCACCAAGTAAAGAAGATCAAATAGAGCTACCACACTCACACTATCTACACAGTTTTAATGCGTGTCTAAGCGCTGTTTTATGGGACCCAGCTGCAAAGTAAAGTTAGGGGAGAAACTGCTCGAGGTTTTTACTCTACAGATTGAAATTAAAACCAAACAGACCTAACAGAGTTTCCGAAGGATCATGCCCATAGTTAGAGAACAAACTTGAACAGTGGGTTATTGAACAGAGAACTGCAGGTACAAGTGTCTCTACTGTCTCTATTTGATTCTATTCGAGCTTTGACGAAGGGCGGAATCATCACTAAACAGGTAAGTAGCAACAATGACACTGACTCGCATAATGACGAGACATCCGGACTTGCTTGATACTGAAATCGCCCAATTGTTTACCTCACCCACTGAGGATGAAGAATTTGATGGATTTGTGGAAGAGGAATGAACTGAAAGTGAGTTTATTGTTTTGTATTTTATCTTACAACTGAACACTTGAGAGTTATTGTGAATGAGTTGAATAAAGTTTGACTTATGTTTTGTTTCGTTGAATGCACCTTATAAGCCAATGTGCCTCATGTATGGAAATAGATCCATTCATTGATACTGCGCTTTATAATCCTTTATAGAACGGAAAATATGGTACTTATATTTGAGTACTTGCCGATACAGAGTACCTGCAAGTATAACAATGTTACAGATGTATCGTACATAGATGTATATGGGCTACTTACTGTATACATACTTTATGAGTTCTATATAAATTCACTCAAGTGTAAGGGAAATGGGGGGGGTTTAATTCAAGCGGTGAAACAACAAATGTAATACCGTACATGGATAAAAAGGAGGGGTTTTCATTTGATCTGAAGATCACATTACAATACTTAAAAAGCAAATCTGTTTATTTTACAGAATGTGGTTGATTCAAAAGATTTTAATCACCCCTTGTCTTGCAAATAGACAAGCACCACAGCCTTTGTAAAATCAGAGTCTGAGAATAAAAACTTTGTGACTTGTCTTTAGATGTGAGAGGATGCCAGACTTGAATCCAGTAAAAGTATTTTCTTTTTAGAAGTAGAATATTTTTAAAGTCATAAAACCTATGGTTAGTATGACATATCTATGGAGCTGCAATAAAGCACTTGGGCTCAAAGTGTGCAGCATAACAACAAAGCCATGGTTCATAACGACTCATTACAGAAGCAAATCTCTTTCACTAAGTTGCGAGAGAGTTTGTAATTTGTTTTGCTGTTTCTGAGTTGGGTGGAAGCTGAATAGACAGTTTTGGAAACGTGTACCCCACAGACCATCCGGACACAATTGCACATCGGAGTTCTGCTCTGCATAAACTGTCAGCTGTCAACAAATAGAAAGACAAATGCTTCCACCAGTTAACATTGCAATAACCATGGTACCAATTCAGGTGGTAGAAAAAGGGGTTCAAACTACTTCGGACTGATTTAATTCTAAGATCAAAGTATTGTTTAATTATCATTATTGATAAAATTCAGACACGACTTTTTAATACCATATACCCTCATTAGAGGTGAATCAAACAACTAGAATTAATTGATTAAAATAAAACAAAGCTAATTTTAGCTATTACTTGTTACTTTGCTAATTTAACTGGATCGTTATACAGATTATAATCTAGCTAATGAAGCCAAACAATTCGTATTAGTACCTGGGGAAAAGATCCAGGTAGAACTGTCCCACCACCTGGCCAGAGGTGCGGTCCTTGACGCAGTACAGCTTGACATCATCATGCCACACAGGCATCCCCTCTACCTGCTTGAATGAGAGGTTCAGCAGTTCTTGATAGATATCCAGCAGCCCAAGGGTCACCACCTCCATGGGGAAGTACTCCTTCAGCTGGTTCTGGTCTACGGCATACTGAGTTTCCTCCACCTGAGTCATGTAATAACGCGTGTCCCAAGCATACAATTGACCATCGAAGGGCAACTTTCTCTTCTCACACTCTTTTTCCTTCAGCTTAAGGATGATCATGCGTTCTTCTTCACCTAACGTCTTCAACTTGTGAGCCAGTTCCTCTAGTTGGGGGGGGGTACAGAACAAAAAATTCAGGTATTCCAGTACAACAAAAGTCAGGTACCTTAAATTTATAAAAAGAGGAAAAAAAAAAAAAGATTCCTTAAGTTAAAGCACAAACTGCAGCAACTAATTTAACCAAACCTGGGGGAAAAAATGGGGGGAACCAATTACCAAGAAACGTTGCAACCTTCTTGGAGGATTTGGCCATGTTCATCTCCAGAACAAAGTCAGCATGTGTGCTAAATCCTAGAAGAGTACTTTTTTGAGCACGCAACTCAACCAGTTCCTTCAGGATAGCACAGTTCTCCTGTAAATAAAGTCCTTATATTAAACCAGTGTTGGGTTTAAAGTAGGCAGGCAATTTAATAGAACATTCTGAAATTGTGTGTAATTTGTATAAATCAGTCGCCACATTGTTTGTTGGCTTCTATTCGACCCTTGAACTTTATGTTCAAAAAGCATCACACAGCCATGAGTCGACAATATAAACTTGAAATTAATGCATTTATTACTGTATTAAAGCACAAAACTTTACTAGATTGATACATTTTTAAATGCAAAATTAATTTATTATTTCTAATAACTACTATTGTAAGAAACTCTTGTGCGCCATACAATGGAGTACTTTCATGCGTTTAGAACAGAACCCTTAGATAAAGGAATCTACTAATCCAAAGTAAGCAACTTCTGTAACCAGTTTAACATAGCCTAAGAATTTTGTCCTCATTTTAAATTGAGTTTTAGTAGCTAAGAGTTGTGTGAACATCATTTTATAGTACAACATGCTCTGTTTATAATAGCATCTATAAAAAAAAAACAAACAAAAAAAAAAAAACCCCATCTGTTCGCTTTAACAGCCAAGATCTTAAAATATAATAGGAAATAAAAATCAGGGGGTGGGACACGCACACAAAAAGCAGTTGGCTATAGCTAACCAGCCAATAGCTAACCAATGCTCCATGAGTGTGTGTAAGAGTACTTTATCGGTCATGTGTTTGTTTGATCATTAGTTCAAATTTGGATTAGAGACTGTTATATGTTGGTTGATGTGTTCAGAGACTTTCCCTTACTTATTTGTAACAAACTATAAATGGCATTTGTAAGTATATATGCCTGGTTTATTGTATGAAAGTACTCATTTGCATTTCTGTATCATTTGTACACACTGTGTGACTATGATAAAGTCCTGACATGGTCCGTTGAGGTCCTGTTCCACAAAAATGAATGAGGGTGCAAAACATCACATTCATGTACTATACTACTGTGGTTTTTGGCATTGCTAAGTACAAACCAACCTCTTTGCAGCGTGAATTGAATGCTTCTTCTAATTTTTTGCGGGTCTCTGGGACGTAACATTTCTTCATGGTGGGGAAATAGTGAGGGTACTTGAGTGTAAGTTTAAGCTTTGCAGTCTCATCCTTTTCCAAAGAGTTGAGAAAATCCTCAGGAAGTCCACCTATAAGTAAATAATAAAATGGTTGTCTTCACTAATTGAGCATTATTTGTTTGAAAAACAGTCTAAAGTTTCAAACACCACACTGTATAATTAATGAAAATACCAATAAAAAGACTTGACAGAAAAGCAATAGTAGAGGAGATTATACTATTAACAGAAGACACTTGTATCGTCACCTAGCTGCTCCCGGGTGAACAAAAGACTGGTAGTGTCCTCATTTAAATGTTTGCTGAAATCGATACTCAAGGTGCTCAGTTTCTTTTTTATCTTCTTAATCTCCTATTACATGAAATAAAATACATTCAGATATTATACTGGTTATATTAATTTTATTTAGCATAAACCAAGAACTTGTAAGTATATATCATATTACAAAACTATTGATGCTTGAAAGACCCATAAATATCTGACCTCTTGTTTCTCCTTAGGAAGATGGAGCCCATTTCTCTTTCCCAACTTTATCAGTCTCTCCATGTATCGCTTTGCTTCAGGTGTAATGCTTTCTTCCTTGAGCTTTTCCTAAGGATAGGCATCATAACTAGGATGAATGTAACAACAATAGCTTTCAAAAGGCGTTTTAAATAATACACTGCCTGTCTGTCACCCCCCCCCAAAAAAGGTCATCACTTGTGAGGGCAGTGCTAAGACATGGGGTTGCTCCAGCTGGTTAGGTTTAGGTTCAGTAACATTCTGTATCCAAAGAATGAGGTCAGCTGATACCTGAATATACTGAACAACCAGGATTCATTAATGGATTTTTTTTTCCCTGAAGGCCCAGGCATATTCCAAAATGACAATGCCAGAATTTATCTGGCTCAAATTCTGAGAGAGTGGTTCAGGGAGCATGACACATCATTTTCACACATGGCTTGACCATCACAGAGTCAAGACCTGAACCCCATTGAGAATCTTTGGGACATTCTGGAGCAGACTTTGCACACAACTCTAAATCTCCCATCATCAATTCAAGATCCTGGGGAAAAATTTAATGCAACTGCAGACAAAAATAAATGTTGTGACAGTAGAGAAGCTTGTGGAAACGATGTCACAGTGAATGCATGCTGTAATCAAAGCTAAAGGTGATCCAACAAAATTAGTGTTTTTTTGTTTTTTGGCCAGGCATTGTATATAAAGAGCACAAATCTATATGAAAAATGAACTGATGAAAAAGCATATGTAATCTAAAGGAAACAGCAAGTAAAACATTCCATAAGCAGCTAACCTGAAGAGCAACAATCCTGCTGTACACATCTTCTCTCATGCTCATCTCCACATCAAACTCTGACAGCTTCTTGTCTGCCTCAGTACTAGCCATGCGTATGTCCTTACAGGGGGAGACATGCTGAGGAAAATCCAACATGTTCCTATGGACTGGGAAAAGAACACATGTGCATGAAAAACTGGATGATCATCCACCAATGCCTGAATATCTCATTTAAGAAACTTTTTTTGTGGTTTAACATCTGTGACTTGAACTGTTAAATAAATGCAGAGAGCACCATGGTAAAAAGAGAGAGAGAGAGAGAGAGAGAGAGAGAGAGAGAGAGAGAGAGAGAGAGAGAGACCCTCCTAGACATCATAACTTAAAAAAAAAAGTCTACCACACGATGTACTACATATACCCATTTTAACCCTGTAAAGCCTGACCTATCAAAAAATAGTCAGAAAATTCTACTTCTTTGAAACTGAGATGATTGGGCCATCTTAAACAAAATGATCTGGCAAAAAAAAAATTTTTATTTTGAGTAATGATATTCTTTGTATCATATTAAATACATTAGGTGTTTTTTGGCAACTTTTGGCTTTTTACCTTATATACCTGCAGTATCAAATTTTATACACAGATTTTTAAACACGATTTAACTGTAACACAAATAATTAGTTATTAAGTATGCATTGTTTAAACAAAGAAAAGTGTTTATTAAAAATGAGCAACAAAAATTTTATTTTCACCCTAACATCTTAAAAATGAGCAAAGATCATGACACCAGCCATTTTGAGAATGTCAAATAAAGCACTTCCACTACCTGCAGTATAGTGAAAATCCACTAGAGGGAATAACATGTCAGATCATATACAACAGGTTTTTAAGGAACGTATTGATCACATTGATAAGTTAAAGGTCTTTGAAACCCGTGCATCAAATATAATACAAATGGTCTTATAGGGTTAAGGTTACTATTTCAGTTACCATTAGAGGTAGTAGTCTTCACCGACTTTGTTTCACCATTGTACAAAATTAACTAGAGTTCAGCTCTAGTTTTATGTACTTGCAACACACAAGGAGTATGTGTTTACGGATAGTCTTTAAGGATCAGGATTGTTTTTAACATAAAACACAAGTTGAGGTATTGATTGTAAAAGTACTCCAGGCAATGGTCTGAAGAGCATGTTTGTAGCCATACATTAAACAAGTGTAAGATCTACTTCTAAACATTCCTCACCTTCCTCTAAAATTAAGGAAATTTAGGAGATCACGTAAAATCACAACCTTTGATGGAGAAACCATTTTACTACCAAGAAAACACTGGACCATCTGCTTCCTATGTGCACAGGTTATGAGCGAGTTTACGTGTTACTTAAGATATAGTAAATGGATTGCAATCTTACTGAATAGAAACAAGTTTTAATATGATCATGCATATAGTTAAAATCTTATGCTACAACCCAGATACAAGAAGCAAGTAAAGACCAGACATAAATGTACACATTATACCATCAACATCACAGCTGAAATAGCATTAGAATAACATTTTTCTTCATTAGTAAAATATCTGTCATGGATACGTGATATTCTACACACAAAAAAATAAAAATAAAAAACTAAGGTTGAAAAGGTCCTCCAATATAAAGCTACAACTTAGGTGTAGGACGCAAAAAGATTTCAAAAACATTACCTATCCCTCAGGGTATTCTATACCTTCCAATTGGATGGGCGTGAGCACTCATGTACTGCTTTTGCATACTGTTCACTATGGATGTACATAGTTTCAAATGCAGCCCATGTTTTATATTTTGACTGTGCTAAAAGTCTCCTGAATAGAAGTGTCAAAGACTCACACTTGTGCTTCTGATGCCGTTTAACCAGATGATTTTTATGATTGAATGAAACCATGATTTAACATTTTGTACAGAAATCCAAGCCAAATGAAGCACACTCAACATACCTACTCTGAAGCAAAAGTGGTTAGTGGTGGCTTGGTGATGGAACATTATGTTGTGGGGACTGGAATTGCAATTGATCGGGAATATACAGGAAAAAATTAAAATAAAATAGGTGGTGCTGACTGAGTACACAAATACTTTAAGAAAACATGCAGCCTACTACTACACAGGTGAACATTGTCCAGTGGTTCATGTTTCAACATGTCAGTTACCTTAAACAGACTTCCAAAACCCATTCCTATATCCAAAGGAAGAAAAGTCTTCAATTTAAGTTTTCAGAGCTGGTAGAGACAGGCAAACAAACTGCTGCATTTTTTTCCTGTTGCTATGCAAAATATGTCAAAGCTGGAAAGAGACATTTTAACTGATTGTGGTTTAGACTGTAAGAAAAAAGTGATTTCAAAGGCATATGATGGGTTTCTGAAGTTACTGCACGTGTACATTTGCAGCGAATTTAGGACAATAAATTCCTTTTTTTTTTTTTATAAACTACTAAGAAATTATCTACTATTTACTAAAGCAACAAAGTATCATGCAAGGATATAGCAAAGACGACATCTGATGTTAAATAGAAGGTAAATATGCACATCCACAGTATTGGGAAACAGTTCTGGGACACCTTTACAAATAAACTTGTCAGCACCAGTTCAAAAATGTTAAGATTTTATACATCGAGCATCCTAAATTCAGTACCAAACCTTGTTTTTCTTATTTGTGTACGCTAAGATGCTATATTTTGCCCCAAATCAAGTATGTCCTTTAAATTCTGTTGGTTACATGGTTTCCATTGTAATAATATGCTTATTTTCCCCTAATTATAACTATTTTGTCATAATGAAACAAAAACATATCAGGTTCAAGTTTTATATGGGCATAAACATTGGTTCTTTTGGCACAAAAAAATTTATTTGCACCGGTTTCATGGAAACCGAAATATACACAATTTAAGAAGTCACTAATTTCAATAATAAAGAATTTTAAAGAGAGAAATACTTTTAATACAAAAGAAGGTAATTAATTGTCATATGTCAAAATAAATCAATTCATGCCAAAATAATTATCCATTACATTACAACATAATTGATTGTGCAAGTTACGTGGAAACTATAGTCTGTATTCCCAATACTGTGGATGTCCACAAATAGTAATTATGGAAGGCAAATTCCTTGACATATGAGGCTAAATTGTTTAAAAAAAAAAAAAGAAAAGAACTGCAGATGTGTAGCTTGCCAGTGTTACTGTTCTGTGACAAAATGTCAAACACCATTGTTGTTTATAGGCTGGTAAGTCGGTCTTTATGTAAAAAGTGCTGAATTGGGTATACCATTGCGTGCAGCTTTCCTGCCAAATAAGCTAATTTTGTACTGTTTACAACTGTGCTGAAGAAACATGTTACTTTGTTAAACCCTTAATTTAACACAATTTGGCACTGAGAAGGTTGTTTTAAAGTGGTACTAAGGTTATTGTAGTTTGAATAGTGCACTAGTGAACAGAAAGCAGATGTTCGGTGTATTAACCGCTATGATTAAACTTAAATCGATTACCTGTATATTCCACCTCCACATCAGCAAGGGCCTTCAACGTATTCTCATAACTCACATCAGCAAGATCCAAAGTGCCAACAGTGTCATAAACTTTCTTGGTCTTTGCAATGAGCTCATCGGTTAGCAGATGAATTTGATCCGGTTTAAGGTCCCAGCGCAAGCGGTTTTCTTCACAGACCCTATCCATGTTGCTGAAGGCTACTTCCCCTGAATGACAAAAATAACACTAGAAACTATGACATAAAATTTGATAGCTGTAGTGAAAACTATTGTGGGAGAAATCACATACTTGAACTACATTCTATAAATGAAGCTTTTCTTGACACTTGACGCATAAAACAACATTCTAATTAAATAAACACTTTTCAATATATTTTATTTACTCTTTTGTAATACATGTTAATAAAACAAACTGCAAAAATTAGAAATAAGCATGTTACACACGATGTTAAAACTAGATATCAGGGTGAGTCAAAAGACTCAGGGCACCCTTTCATTTCAGAAAATAAGGGGGGGGGGGGGAAATGACATTCACGAATACCCCAGCAAGTAAAGGGTGAGGGGGCCTATCGTTTAGGCTATGTCCATCTTAAAAGCTGCTGTATTGGATAAATGGCACATTTTCCCCCCAATGTGAAGGGGGTCATGTAGCATATCAAAGAACAGAATTTTCTCAGAAATAGACTGCAGCAATCAAATATCAACCCAGATAAGTAACTGAAGATGGAATTGATGAAAGAAGAGAGTATTGAGGTGATGCTGATGTCTTTAGAACATCAGCTGCCATATCATAGCCGCAGACGTCAACATCCGACACCCCAAAAGACCAATACACACACCACTGTTTCATCCCTCATAGCCAAATTCAGAGAAACCGGGAATGTGGACAACAAGCAATGTAATGGGTAATTTAATTTAGTAGAGTAATTTAACTTGCAAACATTACTTGTGCTTCTGTCCATAATACCGCTAGCAATGATCCAATATGTCAGAAATGGTTATCAGAATGGCGGCAAAAAAAAAAAAAGATAAAAATATATGCTAGATCAGGTGTCACCAACACGTCGCCCGCAAGGACCTCATGAGTAGCCCACGGGCCTGTTCTAAAAATAGTTCACTTTATTAGAATTAAAGTGTTGCATATTCATATTTATCTGTTTCATATTGTCACGGCCCCTATGGGCAGTGCGTGGAATTGCAGGAGATAGGGCGACCGTTCGCTGCCACGCTTTGCGCATGCGTATGATTACGCAACGTTGTTTTTCGCTAATCAAGTTCACCTGGATTCAAGCGGATAAAACACGGAATTTTCATTGAAGACGGAGCGCAATTACGGTTATGGCTTTCACGCGCTCGTCGGTATATAGAACCTTATATTGATCGACCATGTGGCAAGACGAAACCTGTATGTCTAATTTGTTCAGAGACTGTCGCTCTGTGACTACGACACGAAGCTCAGCACCCCCCCAAACATACCCGCTCACTTCAGCAGTGAAAAGAGAGTTCGAAGCACAATATGATCGCTTAACCAGGATATTAACACAGTCACTGCATATTCCACCAAAAACGGTATTGTTAGACTTA
>JAVSBU010336388.1:0-10912 GCA_033118015.1 Loricariichthys derbyi | reverse complement strand
GCTAGAGGGCAATAATCCCTCCTCCAGCGGCGCGGGGACCGTATGCCACGACGAAGAAGACCTCTTGTCGTGACAGCCAATATGATTATTTTGATATTAGAAGAGTGCATGATGCCGGTGCACAATCATGGCAGATTTGCTATTTAGAAGAGAACTCTAAAAATTGCAACCATAAATCACAAAAAAGTTGGGATGATATGGAAAGCACAAAAGGAAGAAAAAAAAACAAAAAACTAAATAAAAGAAAGCAGCGTTCCTTACATTTACTTTTGTTTTATTGCAGACAATATGAACCAAAAGCGTCGTTTTGTCTTCATTTGTTAATAAACATCCATTCCTGCATTTTAGGCCTGTAACACATTCCAAAAAAATGTTTGGACAATGGCTAGTATTGAGGAAACAAATAATTTTCATGATTTGAATACATAAGCAGTATCCATGATTGGCTTTGAGTCTGTGAGGAGGAAAGGTTGGGAGAGGCTCTCTAGTTCGTCAACAAATATGTTAAGAGTATTATGGAAATTGTTTTTTAATTGTTCTTTAAAGAGAGTCTGGACAGTATTTACATATTTCTTCCTCTACAGTGTATTCTATCAAGAAATCTGGAGAATTTCAGTGTGTATAGGGCAAGGGAGAGAATATAAAGTGAAGATCTGTGATCTGATCGAAGACAGCACTGCTTTAAGAACTGTTATTCATCAGTAGCTGTTATAGCCACATGGGCAACAGAGTACTTTGGCAAACAATTGTTAAGCACTACCATATGGAGTCTGTTGTGGTATGGGGCTGTATCACTGCCCCTTGGCATTTACACTTCTGTGATAACAGCATTAGTGCAGAAACATTGAGATTTTATAGCTGCACTCAAGACGAGGAGAGGCTTGGCTGCAGAATAAGAATGCATGGGTGCTGGACTGACCCGCCTGCAGTCCAGACCCAATAGAGCATGTGTGAACAATTGTTAAACAAAATAAGTGACAACAGAAGTCTCATACTGTTGCATAACTTAGGGTGTGTTTGCAAAGAAAAATGGGACAAAAAAAACACCAGAAACACTTTGCCTGGTACCTTACTATAAGGAATAGTAGTAAAAGTAGTAAATACTCTGTCCCAACTTCTTTTGGAATGATTCACATGCCTGAAATGCAAGAATGGATTTATTAACAAACAAAATGAAGCTGATACAAAACATAAAATATCTGTTCACACTGTCTGCAATGTAATAAAAGTTAAAGTATTAAACACTTTCTTGGGGGGTAGTGAGCGTTGCATTTTCCATACTGTCCCAAACTTTTCTGATTTGGGGCTGTAGATATTAATTTTCTAAAAATAATTTAGAAAATAAACTTTGATTGTATTAGAAGGGTTGGTAGTGGATATTGATATGGTAGTTGGTTGTGGACCTTTTACGGCTAAAGGTGGGAGTGGAAATGAATTCATGTTAAGGTTGAAACTTTTTGAACATTTTGAAACTTTATTTTAAAGTTAAATGCCCCCAAAAAAGTTTGGACAATGGCTAGTATTGAGAAAAAACTAATATTCATGATTTGAATACACAAGCAGTATCCATGATTGGCTTTGAGTTTTTGAGGAGCAAAGGTTGGGAGAGGCTCTCTAGTTTGTCAACAAATATGTGAGAATTAGGGAAATTGTTTTATTTAAATATTCTTTAAAGAGAATCTGGACAAAATATAAAATCTGTTCACACTGTCTGCAATGTAGTAAAAGTTAAAGTATTAAACACTTTTTTGGGGTAGTGAGAGTTGGGGTTGTGGATATTAATTTTCTAAAAATGATTTAGAAAATAAACTTTGATTGTATTAGAAGGGTTGTTAGATTTCGGCATGAGCGAATTTGTGGACCTTTTACGGCTAAAGGTGGGAGTGGATATGAATTCATGTTAAGGTTGAAACTTTTTGAACATTTTGAAACTTTATTTTAAAGTTCAATGCCCAAATGCAAATTTGTGGTGGGGGACAAAACTCTGAATCAAAAAGGAGTTATTTTCCCAAAATTTAATCTGGGCAGGTTTATTTAAAAAAAGCCAAATGATGCCTTAACCTGTGGTTTCTCCCAAATAGAGGGGAGACCATAAATGTTTGGACAGTCATCTTACAGAATTTTACAGATCCACTGGTTGTGTATAAGGCTGCATAACAGTCGACAAATAAGAAGCAGGTTTACAGGAACAGGCCCACACTACTTTTCCCACATTCTCTTCTGTATTCAAAGTCTTTTTGTATTTCAGGATGATAAATTCATACATTCACACTACAAAAATTCAATCATAGGATTAAATATCACATCATTTAACATTTTTGTAAACTTCCAGAGCACAAACTGCTTACTAGAATATTGCACAGAGATTTAATTTTAAATTATGTCTATCACCACACCATAAACCATTCAGGACATCCAATACAGCGGTACAGTCAGTAATTAAAACTTCTGTTGGCTATTAACGATTCTGTTAATAGCTCCTTGATATTCATATATATATATTTTTAATTGCATTCCAATTTTTGTCACCTCACTACGTCATTAGCAGCTCGAAAACTGATTTTTAAAGGCCTCCCACTGAATTTCCGTTCTCTTAGAATCATGTTATGCTTTGTAAGCTATCAGAGTTTGCTCAACCATGCTTTATTGATTGAAAAGTACTGAAGCACTACACATTAATTAGGAACGTACACGCTTGCATGAGATGAAAGGGGACAGAAATAATATAAGCTGACCAAGCTTTACCATCATTCCCCGATTACACCCATGCCTGATGCAAAACATAATATGCTGTACCCACACAGGAATACAAAATGAGATTAATTGAGCTGGTTACTGATGCCAAAGGGGAGACACGCACACCTACTGTATATGCAGGAAACTGCCCTGATTAGACAGTCTTTTGTTCTTTTTTAAACAAGAAAGATCAGAGTGATTCATTAACAACTTCAAAAACAAATCCTTCAGGTATTTAGCAAACATTTTTACTATTCTCCCAAGTCAACTGTAGCTCATAGGTACTATGTTTTTACCTCACTCTCTCTCTCTCAACACAACTTGGGCCTAGATGTGGGCCTGGCTTATCTCCTTTCAACAGCCATGTCCTGCTTGTCAGAAGCATGCTTTTCTAGTGGGATCCTGTTTTGGTTTAACATTTTACATTTGAGAGGGTGCTCTATCACTTCACCAGTAAATCTGGACCTACCCACCACTGTTGACAGGGAGAAAATGAAAAAGAATATTTGTATACAACATGTCAGGCACTGATTATGCCGCCTAGAAGTCCCAACTCCTTGGACTCTGCTAAACAGTTGATAGTAGCTTGGCAGAGGACCTCACTATTCTCCTTTTTTCTCCTACAGGTTTTCTCAGAAGTTCTGAACTCTGCCACATTTCATTTTCTTTAGTTGCTTAATTTTTTCTTTTCTTTCTTTTGTCTCATCACAGACTTGATATTGCCATATTGTGCCCTGTTTCAGATCTGTACATTCAAAACACAGCTTGGCAGAAAAGCAACACTCAGGAATAATTAAATTAAGCAATGATGGCACTTGCACTGAAAAGAAAAAAAATTCTTACAGTGCTTAAAACGCTTGGGGGTAGAGGAAAAGTTTGCCTTCCTGGTCTCTGCAGGAGGGTCTTTATTCCATGCACAACAGTAAACATCTCAGTGAACATCAAAGGACCAAGGAGTGTTTTCAAACCCCCACGCTAATGAGAAAGGACGCTGCACGAATGAGATTATGAGGAGAACTCAAAGCTTGAATGTGCTTCAAACACTACTTAGCGAAGGGCCTGCTTTTGATTCATATGAATGTAGCAGGGTCAGCATGTGGTTGACTGGGGGATGTCTCTATTGTGGTGTCTAAGAGAGTGAAACAGCAGCACACATACTAAGCTTAAGTTTTATCTCTTCCTCAAACACACAAACTCAGCTGTTTGGCTTATAGGTTTAATAGCCCTAATGCTGAAAAAGGCCAGCACGATATCAAGCTACATTTTTGGAGACAGGATGCCAGTGCATTGCAGGGCACTCACTCACACTTGCACATTTTAGAGACCTCAATTGACCTAACAAGTCTTTATATTGTGAGAATTTTGAGTATCCAGAGGCAATCCATTCAGGGAGAACATGCAAACTCCAGAGAAAGCAGCCAGGCCAGGATTTTAACCTGTGTCTCTGGAGCTCTTCCACAAACCAATGTGCTCACACCCCCAAGAGTGTTATTTTTCCCTTTTGGTTTTTCCTTCTATTTGCAGTTAAAAACTTTTTAAATTGTTATTTTAAAACATTTGGCCTTCAAGGTTACACTATCTCTAACAGAAAACAATGACCAGTGTCATTTAAAGGAAGCAATGAACTCATGATCTGTAAGGTGTTCCTCAAAATACAGACTGATCCACTGTGCCTGTAGAAGTAGTTCTCTGACAGCTGTCTTATGACATTTTGTCTTTGTTCTTAACATTTACATTTGAAAACCGCAGTGTACTGTATACCTTACAGCCTTACACCTTACCTTGCTTTATTTTTTAGTGTTTTAAATTTTTTGCTGCTTTCGTTAACAACCAATTAACATTTATTGCAATGAGTCTCATTTTAAATTCAGAGCCAAGTTTGAAAAAGCCAATGCACTACTTGCAACCCAAGCACAGTTAAATTGCTATAGTTCTAATATAACTGCTAGATTTCATTTAAAACAAGTTAGTGTTTATAGCCATTGGGACACTGACTACTGAAGTGAAGTTTTCTGAAGATGGAGTTCTCCTGGCATATGTGAATGATAAAATATATTTCAAGCAGCAATAGCCATTAGTAAGTGACAAACTATAAATAATACCTTTGCTACTCCAAACAATAACAATAAAACAATAGGGTTGAACAATAGTGATGGCCTGAATGCCCGGGGCAAGTAAAACACGACGTCGGAACAGCTGCATGCAAAAATCACTTGCCTGGTCAGGCCAGTTCATGTTGGGTTAGGGGTGACGCAAGAACAAAACAACGTGGGCAAACTCAATTCAATTAAACATTTAACCTCTAGTGATGAAAAACAGTGCTCTAGTCCACTCGCACATTCAGTCAAAACCAATCATTTTATTTGTTGATAAACGACGTCAGAGTGAGGCGAGCAGGAAAATGTCGGTGAAGCGCGAATACAAAGCTAAGAGTCCACTGCTTCATTCCCACATGGAAAAAAACAGTTTTCATAGGTCAAATTTGATGCCTCCATCCCAGAAATGTTCTGCCAAATTTGCAAAGAATATCCCAACAAAGTTGATAAAAGTGACTTTTTTTGTGGGAAGTACAAATTTTCAGAAACAATTGCTCGAGTGTCACAATAAATCTCTGTCACACTGCAGCATTGTGTAGCAGCGAAAAAAGCCACTAGGGTGCCTGGACTAATGGACACGTGCATACTATGGATGAATAGTAAAGCCGATTCCGTATTGACCAAGTTAATCACAATGGATTATCACACTTAAAAGAGAGAGAGAGAGAGAGACCTTTCACTGACTATCCATATGAGACAGACCTTCAAAATAAAAAATGGACTGGAACTTGGCAGCCAGTACAGTACTTACAGAAGGTAGGCTAATATCAGCTAATATAATAATAGCTAATAACATAATATAATGTAAGCTAATATAATAATACCTAATAGCAGAAGTTGTGAGAATGTTTACTTTATATTAATAAAATATAACCATAACTAAAAACCTTAGCTTGTGTGTGCTCATATGTGAATAACATTTTAAAATCCAAATATTTTTTGGGAAAGTAGAAATTTGGTACAGGACAGTAAACTTTCCTGTCACTTGCCCAAACGGACAAGTTGGGGAAAAAGTTAACGTTGAACCCGACATATCACTACTGTAGAAAAAACAGACAATTGTTGATACTTTTGGAAAACTGGTATAACATTTCCTTGAAGCCTGTACATTCTTTAATAATGTTCTATCAAAAGGGACAGCTATACATTCATGGAGCAATTAAATAACTTTGAAAATCATTTTATATCAGGTAAACAATAACTGTTTAGCTGCCAGGAGATGCCCCACTAATAATGCATCACAGGGCACCGCAACTAGATTTGGTATCTATTTTTCTAAAAGGACCTCGCCGATATCATTATGGATTATACTGTAACTGTACCCTTGAATTTACTGTGTTTTATGTCTCTAGGATTGCTTGTACTCCTTGGTCCATAAATGTGGATGCCATAAATGACTCTTCGTGATGCAGTGGTTGATAATGTGGCTTTTCCGTCACTGCGGCATTCTTTTAACATAGCAAGAACACCACGGATGCTGTCAGTACATCACATATCTGCAGGTCCCTATTCATTTAACAGATGCTTTCTTCACTTCAAAATGGCAAAACCAAACAGATTATTGATTGTCCCTGTCCATATTAGCATAACTAGTATTTGATCCCATAAAAAAATCAGTTTTTCATTATACCCTGCTATGCCAACCACCTGCCTTTAAAAAGCATCAAATGAAAGTCTAATCAAATTAGGTGTTAATTATTAAACAAAACATACCCAAACATTTAAAAAATGATCTTGAGTAAAGGTCACTGGAATTATTTTATTTTAACACTTAGTGTCCAGACAGCCATCACTATTCCAATAACACCTGAGGCAGCTTGGGGGACTGAACCATGTAATTCCATTAATATTGGTGAATTTTTACTGCACATGGTATGTATGGTATTGAGCAGCAGAATGAGGTGCAACCATTACACTTTGCTAAAACCACAATTTTCCAGTTATAACTTCATACTGAAATATGCAGTCGTGTTTGAAAGTTTGTGAACCCTTTAGAATTTTCTATATTTTTGCATAAATATGACTTAAAACATCACATTTTCACACAAGACCTAAACATAGATAAAAAGAACCTAGTTAAATAAATGAGACAAAAATATTATACTTGGTCATTTATTCATTGAGGAAAAGGATCCAATATTACATATTAATGAGTGGCAAAATGAAGGAATTTTATCCTATTCCTTCGTACATAACTTCAACTCTGGGATGTTGGTGGGTTTCCTCACATTATCTGCTCACTTCAGGTCCTTTCATAACATTTCAATTGGATTAAGGTCAGGACTTTGACTTGGCCATCCCAAAACATTAACTTTATTCTTCTTTACTCGTTCTTTGCTAGAAGGACTTGTGTGCTTTGGGTCATTGTCTTGCTGTATGATCCACCTTCTCTTGAGATTCATTTCATGGACAGATGTAATGACATTTTCCTTTTGAATTTTATGATTTAAGTCAGAATTCATTGTTCATCAACGATGGCAATGATGGTTTTCCTTTCTTCAAACATAATGCTTTTCTTTTAAACCAAAAGGTTCTACTTTGGTCTAATCTGTCCACAAAACATTCTTCCAATAACCTTCTGGCTTGTCCACATGATCTTAAGTATAATATTTTTTCTGATTTGTTTAACTAGGTTCTCTTTATCTACTTTTAGGACTTGTGAGGTTCATATTTATGCAGAAATACAGAAAATTCTAAAGGACTTACAAACTTTCAAGTACCACTGTACACTCATTATGCTCATTTTCCTCTCTTTGCTACCACTGCATAAGCACTACTACGCATTCACCCCCAATCATTAGAGAAGGAATTATCATAGTTTTTATGGTAATTCCACTTACCAAGAACCATGGTAGAAATAATTATCTTGAATATTCTGCATAGTCTATGTGGTGTTCATTTCATTCTAATCACAAGTGGGAGTAATTGTGATTAGAATGTAATTGTAATAACCATCTGTTTAATTATTTCTCTTTTTTTTAAATATAGGCCTTTATAATAAAGTGCATTTGATGTGTGCAATAGCTACAGTTGAGCCCTTTAATCAAAATTTGAAAATACACATCTAATACAGCTATTATTTGCCAAGTACATAAAGGACCTAAAGTGTGTTAGCGCTAGGAATTCTTCCAAATAGCTCCGTAAAGTCAAGTACAAGCTTTGGAATCTGTTATAAATCACAGGCAAGGTACACTATGTTTCAAATATAGATGTAATGATGGTTTGCTTGACACTCAGAAATATAAAAAAATAATCTATACTGAAGAATACATATGTCAGAATATTTCTCCACTGTACTCTACATGCGCACCTGGAAGCTCAAGCAAAGTGAACATTTTCTAGTAAAACATTTCCATCCACATTGTACCTAGAAAGAATAAGCAAAACAGCACTAAGCCAAGAAGAAACATATGCAGAGCTTATCAGTTATTCTCTCAAATTTCAAGGGCAGTAATCTGGATGGAAAACATCTATTATACATCAGAAGACAGAATTAACAGAGAGATGTGTGCGTGTTTTGTATCACAAGCTGTAAGCACTTTGATTAGCACAAACTTTCATCTTTTTTCTAGTATAAACTGGCTCAACATTAGGAAACCATCTCAGATAACTGATCATGTAGGAATAAATGGTGAAATATTTCCACTTGTACTCTGAATTGCTTCTGCTTTCCCTAACTGCCATGATTGAGCAATGTGGCAGAATATCCAACCAGGCAACAAATACATTCATCTGTTAATTAATATGCTGAGTTCAGGCCCAGCAGTTTGTACAAATGAAGATGTTGCTAGATTGTACTTGCGTTTGAGACAGTGCAAAGAGTAATTTGATATGAAACGTTAAAGCACAGTTAGCCCTTGATTAATTGTCTCCCCTGTGGTTAATTAACCATAATCTTTAAGCTCTGAGAACTCAATTTGAATCCGTGTTGTGCAGTGATTAAAAGTATCATGACCAAGACTGAATATGTTTGCAACAAACAACCTCCTAGAAAGACTTCATCATATAGACAGTATCCATTCATCACAGGCAAACATCCTGACAAGTGGTCGTAAGTGATGCTCTGAGGTGCCGAGCTATGAAAACTGCTGCATCCCTGAGCAACACAATCACCATAATTTTCCCAGTTTAGTACCACTGCACATCTAATAAGCTCTAGCTCAAAGACAGTCTGTGAAAAGACAGACTGTCGAGATAACAACGTGGATCTCTATGGTTTTTAAATAACAGAACATTACATTTGGACAGCGTTTATTTGAAAGGTATTATAAGACTGAATGGGACAAAAGGCCTTCTGGAAAAGTCAGACTTGTGAAATTACTTGCAACCCTCCTAAAATGTAAGAGGTGTACACTGACTTGCTGGAAGAAAAAGAGGCTTATCTTATCAGCTATTACCTGGTCATCTACCTTTACATATATTCTTCATGTACATCATGATATATTACTGTCTGCAGTCAGATTATGTCAGATAAGAGCAGTGAATGTGGTCTGAAAGTAGAAAAGTCAGTTTCTTGTACTCATCCTTATTCTATATTTTGTCCTCTTCATGTTAGGACCTAACAAGTGTCCATCTACTTGCTAGCTCCTACGTTCTAATTAAAGAGCGCCTCTAACAGGGTAATGTAACAGTGTCATACTCATTCCCTGTGCTACATGCACGATGACAGTTGCCCATCTCAGCATCTCAAAGGTGGCTGACCAGCACATGCTGGTTCTGAGACATAATGGGATCAGACAGGATCCAAATGTGAGTCAAAAATACACAGAGTCATGATCTGGGCTGTCTGTTTACTGATATTATATATAGTGGGTTCCAAAGGTCTCGACCTCTAGTAAAAAAGCTTCTTTGCATTTTTGATGAGTTAATTCAATATAATTGGCAATGGCAACTTTAGTTTGAGTGAAAAGTTGCATCTGACAAAGACACACTTTAGAATTTATTAGGTATTTAGAATTTATTTGTTATGCTCCCCCTTTTGCTGTAATGGCAGCATGAACTCAAGCTGGCATACACTCCAAAAAATTCTGATGATCCATGTTTTCCCAGCATGATTTTCAATATTCCAAAAAGCATCTAGAGCAGTTACTGAATGCCTGGCTTTCTTTGTCTTCAAGTGGCCTATAAATGCTGGGCGCACAAAAGCCCATGACAGTCAGCACATGGTTTTTTTTTGGTTTTCAGGTACTTGTTGCAAAGCTTTGAGCTGTGATCACATCCTAAAGCATGAATTATTTACTAAAAAGATCAGAACAAGCATTTTCACTACATATGTCACCTTTAGCAGAACCTTCGCTACTGGTAACAGGCTTTTGGCCCACGCCACATCTATTCTGAACATTTAATCATTTTAACACCGCGAAAATTTTACCCACAATTCACCAGATCCAACTTTTCAGCTGTGGCCAAGGGCATTAGCTAACATTTGCTCAGCCTATGACATATCAGCTATAATGCCAACTTAATTAAATATTTCTAATGCAGTCTGTTTAAAGCTTTTTAGTATCCTGAGGTGAAACTCTTTGACATTACAAACTGAACTAACCTCACTATAACCAACATCAGCCCAAATTTCAAAGAACTAAGAGAACTACACCAGTTTCCTTCTACTGACCTTGTTATTACACCACAAAAGTCCATTAGGCTCTTCCTTAATACCCTGCATACTCTTTTTTAAAGCATACAAAAATAAATATTCTCTGTTTTAGATTGTGCCACAGTGTTTGAAGTAATCAAAATTCCAGACAATTTTTTTTTTTTTTTGGAATACTTCTCTACTTAAAATTTCAAGGTCTCACACATGGCAAGCTACTTTATTTTGAGTTTAATATGACTAAAAAACCCATTATAATTTATCTGCACATATGGTCGCATCAAAATGCCTGTCACAAGTTGGATGGATATAGACATACTATGAAGTCAAACTAGGACACGATAGAAAATGATCAAAACACACAGACTGCTTTTGAGTCTCATCCTGACTCTAGTGGTTTAGCACACATACTTCCACACACACACACACACACACACACACACACACACACACACACACACACACACACACACACACACACACACAC
>JAVSBU010336370.1:0-10913 GCA_033118015.1 Loricariichthys derbyi | reverse complement strand
AGGAAGGTCAAAGAGGAGATATATGGATGCAGTTAGAGAGGACATGGAAGTAGTTGGTGTGAGGACAGAGGATGCTGGGGACAGGGTGAGATGGAGGAGGACGACTCACTGTGGAGACCCCTGAAAAAGGAAAAGCCAAAAGAAGGAGAAGATTCTTCATTGTAGAGCTTGATAGAGGTTTGCTAAATCACTTGCCCATGTGGTTCCATCAGCTATTTATGAATGACAGTCCTCGATGCGGTGAGAGATTGGAGATCTCGGCTCTTTAATTTAGGCTTGTGATCTTGCCCTTTACGCACTGATATTCCCCCAGATGTCATGATCTGGGTGTCTGGAGAATGAGGACCTAAGCTCCGGGGACAAGCCATCACACCTGTGTGCAGTCGGCGAGTGCGACCTGGTGGATATGGGCGGTAGCACCCTCAGGGAAACTCTGACCCTCTCTATCTATAGGCCCTGTCATTACCTCGGACCTCCTGATCCTACACTGCCTTCCCCTCTTTCGTGGACATGGGTTGGGAGGGGATTAGTGTGGATGGCGCTGGAAGCTATTAGAGAGCCTTAGGGGCAAATTCCCAATAGGCTTTAAATTGCAGTATATAAGCAAAACACCTAAAATGGCAGTGTATAAACAACAAGCTTTAAAGGGCAAACAATAAGGACATAAGGAGTGTGCGCTGAATAGTGCAGGGTGCTATTAGTGATGCCTGAGCACCAAAAGGACTCAAGAAGTGTCACAATACAGGGGGTGAGATGGAAAGAAGGACCCATACAGAGATACATAGTTAAATTATCACTTTATTGATTATTTTTGTAACCACCCAATTGAGCAAGCCAGAGGCGACAGCTGCAAGGAAAAACTCCCTGAGAGTTAATAGGAAGAAACCTTGGGAGGACAGAGGCTCAAGAGGGGAGCACTTCCTCCTTGGGCTTAAAGTATATGCCCGATGAATGGGCAGAATTGGCTAAGGTAGGGCACGTGGAGCGACACGGAGACATAAAGGACACACTGAACGCCACTAAATTGTTGCTCAATGCATGGGAAAGTTTGAAAATTTCGGGCAGGTTCTGTAACTCGATGAGGGCGCAAAAGTCATAAGGGTAACTTCGTCAGCTTCACTGCAACTTTTGTGTTTTGTCCTCTTGAATTCAGGTGAACTTGATTAGTGATCAATAACTTTGAGCAACCATGCGCATGCGCAAAGCATGGCAGTGATGGTGGCCCTATCTCCTGCCATTCCACGCACTGCCCATAGGGGGCCATCAGTGATCGTGACAGCAAGGTGATGCAGAGAAAGGATGCGAGCCTAGTGTTAACGCTAGCAGAGAAAAGAGATGTTGGAGAGCAGAGCTCGGTAGTAAAACACACAAAAGCGAGTTGAGGGCACGACGCGGACCGGCATGGGGAACTGGCTTACATAAGGCAAGAACCAGGTGTTCTGCATTTTCAACTAATTGCTTCTGCGTGAACAGGGCACGCGTTGCGAGGTCGCCCTAGAGGACGACAGCTAGGGCGTTTTAGGGGCGGAGTTTGCATCAGGAAAGTTGTTTCTAAACATTTTGATACTCTTTACATTCAAAACTGACGTTCCTCCTACATTGTTACCCTACGCTACTTCTTATAACAGCTTTGTAGAGCGCAGGTCTAAAACAATTCATGGGCAACATGGGCGACAGTGGCATGGAAAAACCACAAATTTCATGAACAGGATGCCTTTCAGGACCAAACTTGGCACAGGATCATTTATGGGTTAGTTGCCCGTTTTGGATGCAGCATTCATAAAGAATAGTCCATCAGATGTCCATCAGATTTTGTGGATGGACTTGATAATCAGGCTCTAAAGACAAACAATGGTGAGCCTTAAGTGACCCTATCAGGGACAAAGAAACAGTTTATTTGACCAGTGTACACACAGCTGATCTGGGCAATGAGATTAAAAATTGAACATTAGTTGAAGTGACGAAATATTGTCTTCGCTTCTGTAACTCTAGCCCTGAAGCAGAAAGGAATGGCTCCTAAATGATTCATGCTCAGATATCGAGGGCTTTGTTATTGAGAATATGTCAGGAGAGAAGAAATTCAGTAGATACGTGCTCATTAAGCGAGCGTATGGGGGCTAGGTCTGGAAAAAGAAAGTACATGAATGTGAGTATTAATGATGTTGGTTCCTTTGCTGCCAGAAGGACCTCTATTCTTCTGAGAAAACATTTCACTATCTTGGAACTGGATTTTTGAAGAGTTGCTTCCATTTTACCACAAAAGGTATTAAGGAGGCTTGACCCTGAACCTGGACCCACAAAAACGGGTGGACCTTCACAATATGAATTTGAACCTGTTGTAATGTTTCTGTCAGATATGGTTTTTAAGTGAAGCACAAAATTGTACATTATTACAAAATAATACTGTGTACCTCTTCATAAATAATGCTGTTCTGTTCGTATACAAACTGAATTTCTACTATTCTGATTTTGAAACAGCAGGGGGCTATTAGCCAACTGTTATGCAAATGCATGGCATGTGTGCTGTCTCTATGTGTGTGGTTTTGGAAATCAAACTGTGTGTTTGAAATATTTTGCCCCAAAATAAAAAAAGTGCAAACTTATTGGAAAATTGATAAACCTGTAGTTTTGTTTTGTGTGGAAGAACTTGACTGGCCTGCAAAGAGTCCTGACCTCAACCCGATTGTCATGGAACGGGGTATTTAAACATATAAGTAAAGACCCAAGTGCAGGACAGCATAAAATAAAGATATATTTATTGAAAATAAACAATGAAAACAAAGAACTAATTAAAGACAAACCAAAAACAGCCATGTCGGCTGTAACCAACCCTATAGGTAACCACTGCTGGAGTTTCCAGAATACGTGTGGCCAGCGCCAGACTGGTCCACACCTAGGACCTCACATCGATGGCGTGGTCCGCACTGGGGAGCATCTCCTGTACTCCCTTCCGGTGGTACCTACCACCCTGGCCGTGCCCATACAAACAGACAGTGTAACCCAGGAAGTGCCTTGGGGGGCTTACGACACCAGAGGGAATCCCCATTTCCCTACACTGTCTACAGGTCCTTACGTTACCTCCGAGCTCCTGCTCGTATGCCACCTATCCTCTACTAAGGGCAGCTGGTACCTTTGTCCCTATCTCCCTCTGTGACACAAAGATAGGGACGTGCCTCGGTCCATAGCAATAGGATCTGTAACACAAAGAACAATCAGATTAGAACTGTGCGCCTCTAACTCTGCTGTGCACGCCACCAGGCTTGGAGCTCGAGTGGCGTGTGATCCCTTCGTGAAGGGCATAAACGCCACAATGCCAGCTTGAAGCTCCACAGCTTGCTTCTGCCTTAAATAATGCTTACTGCACCTAATTCCAATTGCGTGCATCAGCGCCGCACCACTAGGTGGTGATAAAAGCCCACTAAATGCGGCGCAACCGCCATTAAGATCCCACGAGTAAGGCTGTTAAAACCCTTAAAACAGCCTCCTCCCTACACCGATAGACTGTGTACACAGGCTGTGAGCCTGACCTTCAGTACAACATCAATGTCTGAGCTCACAAATGTGCTTCTGAAAAAATGGTCCTAAAGCTGTTAGAACTGCAGAAGGATGGAACCATGTATGTGATATTAAACCTAATGAATTAAGAATAGACCTGTGACTTAAGCTCATATGTGTGTGAAGGCAGATGAGTGAATATATCATAGTATATATCATAGCAATATATCGTAGTTAAAGCCAGAATTCTCTTTAAGGTAGTACATCCGTTCATGCGTAACTCTTCGTTGCCCCCTCTGGCGCAAACTGGAATTGCCAGAAATTGAAACTGAATTGAAACCACAAGATCATGCACAATCTATTTTTCTAGTTTTATCCAGTAGTTTATGGTTGCAAATGAATCATTACAATGCTCATTCTTAACTTGTTTCTTAATCCTAAATGGCTTCCTGTTCCCTGTGTATGCACTGTATGTGGGGTTTAGCCTAATGATGCAACGATGGTCTCACTCATGGCGCCAGAGGAGATGAGGGACGAAGCTACCTCCCTTCCTTTGTAGAGGGAGGGTGGTGTATGGCCAGGAGGTCTGAGGTAATTTGAAGGCATAGTGTGCTAGTGTAGGGCTAGGTAGCTGTAGCTCTGTGCCGTCCAACCCTCCTCTGTACTCCCTGCGCCCTCCCGTGTGTTTGTCCAAGTATGGCCGGACCCAAAGGATCCACACGTGTGTTAACGCTAGGGCATCTAATGCCGCAGGTGGGGCATCGCTTGGGCCCTGTGCCTTCGCTTCACCCTCCTGGTCTTCACTCAGACCTTCCCTTTGTCACAGTGGTTGGGTGGTTCGGTATATCGTGCGTAAAATTGGGTCCACTTCAATGTGGTTGGCCAAATCGGTACGCCGGGTCCACTACACCTTGGCCGTGTCCTAGTTGTTGCCGAGTGCCCTAGCCCTGTCCACCTTCGGGGGTTAGCCGTTTAGGCTTTTTAGTTTCATTTTTTGCTTTGCATATGTTTTTTTGGCATCGTTTCCTTATTCCCTGTGTTTTACGTTCAATAGAGCCTACCCTTGTTCATTAAGCTTTCTGCACATGGATCCTCCTTTCTACCTCGCCCCCCACATTGTGACAAGTATAGACTGTTTCCTTTTCTCTTGGATTATTTTTATATGTTTATTTATTTTTTTCATGTAAAAATATTTGTAAGTAGTTGCATATGAAGTTTTTTACAATGAGTTATTTAAATATTTTATAAATATTTTTTGTGAAATTGTATTTTAACAAACCCAGAGCACCTCAGAGCAGACAAAGCCTCGCACAAACCCCTGTGATCTTTGGCGCCCCCTGAGGGGACATAGGGAGTTACATGCTCGCAATGATAAGCGCAAGGAAATATATAATGAGGATAAGCGGTCGCACAATAATGATTTTGTTTTCCACTCTGAAAACATTATTCAATAAATTACATGGGTTATTCAGTACTTTATTCTACAATAATCTTTATGTTAATGTTTTTGCTCAAATATAGTTTTATATAAGTGTTTTTACTGATGTTTAACCGTATGTTTTACTCTTTATTCTCTTTAACATTGGGACTGACCACATAAAAACTCCAAAATGTGCTCCTGTAGTTATTTCTTTCTATGCTTTGGTTTTAGATTTATTTTATTTTGCTATTATAGCAGCTTGTATTTGTTTTATAAAACTGAACTGATCCTTTAGTCCACAGTGCCATGGGCCGGAAACATGGGGAAAAGGAAACCTGTGAATCTGTGATAGAAATAGCTGCTACAAAACTGTGTTGACTGCCGTGAATCCTGCCAGTGCTTTCAAAAATACATTACTAATGATGAAAAAGCCCAAGAGCAGCTGTCCTGAATTGCTGTTTTCACACCCATTATGCTAATGTGGCATGTTGGCATCTGCGTTAGCCAAGCAATGGAGCGGCGTCCTTGAAGCAGGACCCACAGAGGGAAAGCCTGAACTGAATTTACTACTCCAAAGGCTCTTTGTTTGCTCCAAGTAATTATGAAGGTTGCTGCTCAAACTAGTATGTGAAGGAAAATAATTAAGCTGTAACACAGTGCTGGTACAACCCTGCACAAAGATGATAGTATGGAATGTGTGACAGTTTTGTTTAGTGACAATAGGAATTATTCTGATCTACAGGTAGCTCCTGATTTACGATGGGGATACATTCTGAGAAATCCACCCGTACGCCGAATTTATCGTAAATCATTTCCTCAGAGATATCAATCCGCAAACTACGTCTGAAATTGATTGCCGGTAAAGACACAACAAATAACTAATTTCTCCAGATTTTGTTCATAAAATGGACTGTGAAGGACACGTATGGCTCAGATGTTCTGCTGGTTGTATGATTCACTTGAATGATTCAGTTTAAAGTAAATAAATAAGACATTTCCTTACATTTGAATTCCATTCAGTGTCATTTTCTTCATCATTAGTAAGTAACCGATTGTATTACGGACACATTTTTAGAGGTTGCAGAATTTTTCTAATCATCATTATGGATAAATTCCTTGAAAATATTGGCTTATCATTTTTTTGTCAATATAGCACACCTCTAATCCCTCAGCTACTCCTAATTGTCCCTGTTATGTACTAGCATCCTGCACCAGAACTAAACTCCTGTGTTCTCTGGACTTGGTACTTTATTCTGACCAAGATGATGGGTGAAAACATGAAAAAAGCACATGAAAACACTTTTATGACTCACTGAATGAAAGCGTAGATGCAGATGGATCAAATGATTCACTGATTCAGTTACTGAATGATGCGAACAGTGACCCACTGAATGAAACTGGAGGGAAATCTGGTGAGAACCAAATGATGTCTGTATTGAAGCTCTGACTTACTCTGACGAAAAGTCCAATTTATTTCTGTAGTACTTTTATATTATCTTTTAATAACTAGGGTCAATCCCAATTTGAGCAAGCCTAGGGTGACAGTGGCAAGGAAAATGCTATCAAATGGTTGGAGCTGATGGAAAAACAGCTTGGGTGTAACTTAGCATGGGACTGGAACTGAAGAAAATCCTGTGTGGGTTGGAACTGGTACCAGAACACAAGTGAAAAAAGAAGTGTAGTTAATAATTGTTATGAGCACAGAGTCTATTAAAATGTGTGTAACATTGGTCCTAAGTGTAGCATGAGACTCCTACACATAGCTTGAAAAGAAGCAGAAGGTAACACAGCCAAGAGGGATCACAAGAGTGAAATTGCTGAAATATTCAAACACTCCCAGGCTTAGAAAGTTAATTAGTAAATTGTTTTGAACCATACATACCTACTTTTCACTCCAATGGTGATTAGGATATCAGTGATCTCACATCCAAACCCACAGGAGCACTTCAACATCTCGCAGACAGGAGACCCTGCTACTTGTGAAAGCATCTGAGCTGCTGGCTGGTACAGCCTAGTTACAGCCAGTGATAGATGTAGGTTTATAAAATCACTGTTTATGTATGAGCACTTCATTTTACGGGCCAGCCAAAGCAGTACGCTCCCAGAATCCCTCCAGTGGAGCTGTCATTTGTAACAAGCTGTCAGTGGTTTCAGGGAAGCACTTTATTGTAGCTGTGAACAAAATTCGCTGGGGACCACAGGACAGAAGTTATTTACTTAAGTAAAAGCACTACTAATGCGATAAAAAATAATACTCATGTTTTACTATGTACCCGTTCTTTTTTTTAGACTCGCCACTACTTCATTCAACAATAATTTTGCTAAACTTTTAGTTTGGTTATATAATTTATTTATTTTTTTAATATACCTTTTTTATATTCATCAAATAAATAGAATTGATTGCTCCAGAGACACGGCAATGTCAGGAACGGGGGATTTAAACAGAAATAAAGACCCAAGCGCAGACAGCATAAAATAAACCAACATATTTATTAAAGAACATAAGCCAAACCCAGAACCAATAAGAAAACCAATAAAAGACAACCAGCTGACCCCCTGGGACCCCGAGGACATGTCCCCTCGAGGCTGGAGCAGGACAGGAATAGGCCAAAGCCCCATCAGGCCTACAGGCACGCCAACCCTATAGGAGACCACTGCCAAGGGCCTGTGCTGGCCTTGTCCACTCCTGTGGTCCTTTCATAGCCGGCATGGTCCACACCGGGGAGCAACTCCTGTACTCCAGGCTGGTGGTGCCTACCACCTACGGCCATACCCTCACAGACTTACAGTGGTTCCCAAGGAGTGCCTCTGGAAGGGCAGAGGGAAATACCTTGTCCCCACTCTGTCTAAATGACCTGAGATACCTCCGGGCTCCAGCCCGTACTCCTCCTACACTCTACCAAGGACAGGAGGTACCGGTGACCCTAACTCCCTCTGAGTCTTCAATCGGGGACGTGCCTCGGTCCAAACTAGCAGAGTCTGAAAGATAAAGCATAGATTAGTATGTGTGCCGACTAACCCTGCTGTACATGCCACTCTAAAGGCATAAGCCAGTTGTGCAGCTCCGAGTGGCGTGTGATCCCAACGTGCAGGATGTAAATGCCAAAAATGCCGCTCAGAGCTCCAACGTCTGATTCTGCCGTTTATAATCAGATGCAGGTGATTCTAATTTAGGGCGTGATACAGCGCCACACCACTAGATGGCACTAAATGCTCACAAGATCCCACGAGAGAGGCTGTTAAAACACTAAACACAGCCTCTTTGTTACAGGCAAAACCTTTAGGGTCTGATGAATTAAAGTTGTAAAGTGTATAGAGTTATGCTGATTATTAAAAAGTGCTAGACACCCTTTATAAGTCACTTTTATATCTGTTCTGCAAAAGCTCAGTACACACTGTGAGTGGTACGTCACACAAACTGAGATTTGCACGATCACACATCACGACCACAGTGATTTCTTAATTTTTGGACCGTGCACCCTCGTTCGTAGTATAAACCTAGGATTCTGATTTACACTTCATTAGGTGCATAAGTAGAACTGCCTTAATGAAAAAGACAATTAATCAGATATATAAAATAGATAAATAAGTAAAGTCAGAAAAGTAAAAATAAAAAGTAAAAAGGACAGGCTTTTATTTTGAAATAAAAGTAAAAGTAAATAGTTGAGTTACAGAAATAATCAAGTACATTTTTTTTTTTTTAGGTATATGTACTTGATTACTCGCTGTGACAACTACTGAAAAGGGAAAAGCCAAAATAAGAAGAAGAAGAAGAAGAAGAAGAAGAAACCTAAAAAATTCTTTAGATAGCTAAAAAAGTGATACCTTGGCACTCATCGTTCATTCATTCCAGACAGTTTGTCAAGTACCAAATAAATCTTCCCCATAAGGATTATTGTAAATTATTGATTCTGTTCCAGAATCCCAGAAGCTACACACCATATAAGTCATTATATGCATCAATATCGTATTTTACAGGTGCTCCCTGATCTACGATACTATAGTTAAGGATTAAATCATTAACACAATGATTATTTTATAATAGTGTTTAAAAAAATCCCTGTAATTTACTGAACAGTGTATTGAAAGGGAAAAACAAAACGCTTAATCTATTGGTGGACTCATAATGCTGCTGCTCAGCCTGTTGCCCAGATGCTCAGCATGTGTGAGATTATATATTGGCCTGCACAGCAGCAGCTATCGATGTTTCCCTTTTGTTTGGCTGCTATCAATAACCTTTCTAGGACCGGTGGGGACATATTTGCACTAAGAATACTGTACTGTCGATGTAAAAATAAAGAAAAAAAATGAGACACACAGCAGATACCTTGTGAATTGAACGAGAGATATTGTGAGTTTGAATCATAAACCGATGTATCAGCTGAAATGTGTCATGTGACTCGACTCCTACAAATTAAAGCAAATGCACTGAGTACAGCAAACGTCGAGTGCTGAGACAGTTTTCTCCTCAAAATCTGTTCTAGGTGGTTCCTAGGTGGTCAAGAACCGAGGAGCTGCCACTTATAATTTATTACTTACCACAAACTGCTTTGAAAATTCTTTAAGACGTTTTCACAGACCCGCCCATACTCTATTAACTAAACTCTTGTATGTTTGGTTATGGCTCAAAGAGGCAAGCAGTAGCTTCAGTGAGTAAAGTAGATATTACACATAAGCCGTGCTGTTCTCCAGAACTAGTTGGAGTTTAATGAACGGATATTTGATCATTTGGTTCATCAACATATTGAATTCCACCAAGATTTGTGAGTGAATGGAAAACATTTTATTGCTGCATTTTAATGAAATTGTTCCTGTGTAGCTTTAAAGCAATCATCTGTGGTTACAGCTCAGTAAAGTGTTTTGATCAGACCTGAATGATGTCTCTCATCAGGCTCTGGAAGGCTTTTAGCTTTTATATGATGATTTAAGTCGCAACAGCTGCAGTTGCTATAAACTGCTAAAATGCTATAAATTGGTGGAATGGTGGAAAATGGCGTTGTGCTTCCTTGAATCTTGAATGCACAATATGTCACCTGACAAGCAATCCATCACTGCAAATTGGCCACATGTTGCAGAACACTGGAGCGATGCTTATTACTCTGCTGAGAAGATCAGGAACTTGCTGCCCTCATTCTGCCACAACACAAACACTAAAAACACCAAGTGTGCAAAACAGGTGAACTGTTTGGCAGCGGTGGTTTGGTGGTTCCTCAAACAGCTTCAAACATAGCGACTGGACTATGAATTAAGAAGAGGTGGTACAGTGCAGTGAATGTCTCATTCGATATATATGAAAACAGCCAAAAAGGAGGCATTGCATTTAGTGTGAAGGAAGCAGTTGAATTTGCAGGTGTATGGAAGCAAACGGGGTGGCACGGTGGTTAGTGCTCTCACCTCACAGATCTGAGATCCTCAGTTAGATCCCGACCCTGGGCTCCATCAGTATAATGTTTGCATGTTCTCCCTGTGTCTGGTAGGGTTTTCTCTGAGTGCTTCGGTTTCCTATCACTTTCTAAAGATGTGTTAGGTTAATTGGCGTTTCCAAAGTTTCCTTGGTGCGTGAGTGTGTCTAGGTTCGGTCCTGCCTTGCACCCTGTGTCACTGGCTTTTCCATGACTCTAACTGGGTTTAATCTGATAAGATAGCGAATGAGTGAATGGAAGCGTAGGGTCATACTGGTCTGCCAGCACTGGCAAAATCCCAGCCTACAGGAAATTTCATCAGAATTGTGGTTAAAAAAGTTATTTTTTTCTGTCTGGATAGTATATTACTATTATTTTATTGACATTGTCCCACACCTGAATATTTCGTAAGCATAAAATAAAATTACATGGCACATTCGGTAAAGAGGTTTTCTTCCAGGATTTCTCCGTAATTGGTTGCATTCATCTTTCCTTTAATTGCAACCAGTCGTCCTGTCACTGCAGCTGAAAAACACCCCCATAGCATGATGCTGCCACCACCATGTTTCACTGATGGGATTGTATTGGGCAGGTGA
>JAVSBU010336360.1:0-10913 GCA_033118015.1 Loricariichthys derbyi | reverse complement strand
TTGCTCCAACAGTTGATCTTTTTTCACCAAGCTGCTTGGCAGTTGCCCCGTAGCCCTTTCCAGCCTTGTGGAGGTTTGCAATCTTGTCTCTGGTGTATTTGGACAGCTCTTTGGTCTTAGCCATGTTGTAATTGGAGTCTTACTGATTGTGTGGGGTGGGCAGGTGTCTTTATGCAGCTAACGACCTCAAACAGGTACTACTAATTTAGAATAAGTGGAGTGAAGGTGGACTTTTTAGAATCGGACTAACTGGTTTTTGAGGGCCAGAATTATTGCTGATTGGCAGGTGTTCAAATACATATTTGCAGCAGTAACACACAAATAAATTATTTAAAAACCATAAATTGTGATGTCCGGATTTTTTTCTTTTAGATTGTCTCTCACAGTGGACATGCACCAAAGATGAAAATTTCAGACTCCTCCATGATTTCTAAGTGGGAGAACTTGCAAATTTGCAGGGTGTTCAAATATTTATTTTCCTCACTGTATATATATATATGTGTGTGTGTGTGTGTGTGTGTGTGTGTGTGTGTGTGTGTGTGTGTGTGTGTGTGAGAGAGAGAGAATCACTTATAAAATATATATAAGGAATTTCATTAGTGTTCTTTGACATTTGCCTCCACTGTGAATCAATGTTTAATTTATTGTAACCTAACCTATACAGCCATATCTGTATATAATATAACTGTAATCTGTAAGAGGTCAATATGATGGGATTACTACAATATGATATCTGTTACATATAAACACAACAGCTCTGTTTTTTTATGTAACAAAATGGTTTTCAAAAAAGTAATGATTTCTGTACTCACATTTGCCAAGTAGTATCTCCAATTTTTGCCATTTTTTTTTAGTTACAGTGTTCCCTCGTTCGTTTATTGTGGACTCGCTGTTTTGCGGATTTTCAAAAAATATTAATGTAAATTATTTATCGTGGTATTTTTGTTGTTTCATGGGGTTTTGTGGTACTTCGTTTAAAGTATTTTTGCACATGCGTAGTACGTATTATACAGTGTAAGTAACCACCTAAAATGTTTATTCATTTGGGTTAATTATCTAATTGATATTTAAGTTATCTATATTTAATATTTTTTTTAATATATAATATAATATTTTTTTAATAACTTTTTTATTGTGGCTAACTTAACTTACACCAGAGACTTCAAAATAAAAGACTCTGCCTTTACCTAAATGTATAGACTTCATGCCAGTCCATATATTTAGGTGAAGGCGGAGTTTTTTTATTTTGAAAGGGTCGTTCGGCAGTGGCCATCTTTGTTGGTAAGCTTCGCAGCAAGCTAATTCATTATCATTCTAGATGTAGGACGTATATTCAATGGTAAGTACTCATATCAAAGTTTTAAAAAGGTTTAAGAGTTTAAAACATTTTTATGAACATTTAAGTAGACGTTTTTTAAAAGGTACATGTACAGTATGGGAAAAGTTATTAAGCGAATGTTAAAGGGTTATGTATAAGAGTGTGGGAAGAGTTTATAAAGACTTAAAATAATGTACTTGCTGTATAACTATTATAATAAGCATAGCGCCGCTACTTCAACTAACAACAGGCAGCTGAGTCTACAATTCACGTGGCCTAAGCAAAACTGGACAATAGATGATTGGAAAATATGACTGGTAGGATCAAAATTTGGGATGAAAACTTGGATCCATAATGCCTTGTATCAATGAACGGTGGTGGTGGTGTAATGCTCTGGGGGATATTTTCTATGCAGTTTGGGCATCTTAATACCAATGAAGCATCATTTAAATTCACAGCCTGCCTGAGTATTGTTGTTAACCATGTCTATCCCTTTATGACAACAGTGTACCTTCTTCTGATGGTTTCTTCCAGCAAGATTATGCACCACTCCACAAAGCTGAAATAATCTGAGTGGTTTCTTGAACATGACAATAAATTCACTGGACTCAAATGGCAAAAGTCTATTACTGTATTAGTCTTACTTTTTCAGCAACTAATAAGATGACCACATGCAATTTGGATGAACACATGAAGCAAAAACTACTTTACACATTACAAACATTCTGTGGTTAACACTGCAGTAGCTTTTAATACATTGTTTCTCACTTTCAAAAAGGACAGGTCAAAGACAAGGATGTTTAATACAGTTTTTGGATTAAGAGTTGCTTCTCTGTTAGTTATTCCTGTATGTCCTTTTGTCCTTTTCTTTTTTTTTTCTTACAGCTGCCCCAGACATCACTGGACACAAACGCAGTGAGAATAAGAATGAGGGAGAACGTGCTGTCCTCTACTGCAAGTCTGTCGGCTACCCTAATCCTATCTGGACCTGGCGCAAAAAATTAGACAATGGTGACTCCTCAGTACGTTTCACATTAATTCTGATATATAGGCTTTATAATGTCAAACATATTAGCTTGTTTTAGTCTTAATTTTTTTAAATGATAACCTTTTGTACTTTTTGTAATATAATTAATTTATACAGACTGTGAGATTTAGTCTACAGTGCCCTCCACAATTATTGGCAGGGTTATAAGAAATAAGAAAAAGTAACTGTCACAATATGGGGGGGGGGGGCGGCACGGCAAGGTGTAAAGGAGGACCCATACATAGACAGCTTCATGAATAAGGGTAGGCTTTATTTAATGTAAATAAGGAAACTAAAAGGAATGGAAGCAAAGTAACAAAGAAAAGCCTAAAAAAAGAAACCAAAAGTGCCAAAATGGCAAACCTCTAAGGCCAACGATTCTAGGACACATCGGGACGACTTAGGACACATCCAAGGTGAAGTGGACCTGATTTTACAGTTGGCGGCCCGGTCCGGCCAACCATGCCTACATGGAAACTGTTTTTATGGCCGGATGTCCTGAATAGGCCAACCACTGGGACGAAGGGGAGAGCCAAGCGAGTCCAGCAGGGGGCAGTGCAGGGACAGACCCTGAACAATGAACTCCCTGTGGCAGCAGCGATCCTGCGGTATCCCCATGTGGAACCTTTAGGTCCAGCACTGCCTGGACAACCACATGGGGAGCGCAGGGGGTGCCGAGGTGTCCGGGTGGAGTAGAGATACAACTAACTGGCCCTACACTACCAACTAAGCCCTGTCATACTTCCGGTCTCCTGACCATACTCCACCTTCGTCCCTCACCTTCTCTGGTGCCTAGAGTGAGACTGGTGCGTGCGCCTGCGAGCGCGCCATGTGATTTGCACACGTAATTGTGGGATATATGCACCAACCTCGGGACGTGCTTATCGTGGAGAGATGGAACCCGCACGTTAACTAAAACCCAGTCAAAAAACCGCACCGGCTGGACGAGCTGCGGCGAATCAAAATGTTCGCTGACAGATGATAAACGCAGCTTACCGTTGACGATGGCCCGGCGAAGGTGATCTGCATGGCTTGCTTTTAAAGCGATGCTCACAGCTGAATCCACTCCGCAAGGCTGAAGGTAATGGCGTCTGCAGCGCCGATTGTGCATGTGTGGATGCCCAAGCCTTGCTGGATTCAGACTACTGGCTCACGCCAGACTACCGGTGGTAAACAAACGCACGCCTGGAGTGACACCTGACAGTAACATCCAAACTTTAACTGAAATAAATTTCGTCTGTTAAAAAAAATTCCCATTAAGATAATATTTAGTACAACCACATGTGTTTAATATTGTGTCAGATACCTTTCTATGTTAATACACTTATGCACTCTCCTCTTTAACTCACCCCCTAACTCAACTCAACTCTTAACCTAACTCTGTGGACTTTAGATCAGAGAACTGAAATGGCAGAATCTTAACATGCGCTTTGTAATATTTTTCTTCACAAATATCCATTTTTACTTTGTTGGAAGAGGCACATTTGTAGTTAGATGAATGACATGAATGGAATGGCCTTTTCTTGCCATCTGTTGGCGTGGAGGTGACATTTCACGTTAGTTTTGGAGATCTGTTGATCTTTAGATCTTACAACTCTCCTTTTGCCACTCTTGTCACTTCATTGGGGCATAATAAACAAGGGTCCTCTCAAGACAAGTTTGTCACAGTTCCAGTTGATTGGAACTTTTAAATTTTTGCCCTAACTGTGGATATTCCCATTCCCTTACTTATGAAGGTCAACACACTTTTCTCTTATTTTATTTCTCTTGTCTTTCCATTGTTGACAAATGACTAAGGTAATTTGACCCCTGGGAAACAGGAAAAAATAGAAAAAAGAGTTATCTTAAATATCTGGGGATTCCAATAATGCTGCATCACATGGTTTTGTTTATTTATATTATTATAAAATTATTACTAAAAATTTAATCATGATTGCTTCTCCCCAGACAAAATGTACTGCATTAAATACTGATTTTTACCTATTTTTGGCAGTGTGAGTTTAAGCTAATCCACTAAAAGGTTTTTTTATAATTCTTTACTCATTTTTACCAGGGCTGCCAATAATAAAAATGATTAGTCCATACTAATATGTATATATTTGAAATTTCAGGGGTAGGGTTAACACCGAGAACATTGTGGCACTTTTTTAAAAACACTATTCAAGGCTGTTTACAGTTGAAAACCCCATTTTCATGTTGTAGTGTAAACCCAGAGAAAATGCTGACATCTTTCACCTTGTCAGATTATCATGTCACATTATCATAGACAAATCCAAAATACATAGTCAGACAAAAAGTCCAGCTCATAAAAACATTTTCTGTATGTTTGTTGATGACTCCATTTCCTTGGCTGATTATCTTGTCCATTGAAATAAATTACATACTTCTAAAGGTGATGAGTTAACACCACTAATGGTGTCATTCATCTCTTTACATAATATTTAGTGCATAATCCTTGTTAAAAATCATGTGTGGTCTCAGGTGCAGAAACCTAATTTTAGTCTAAACTCTGTATGCCTGAGTACAGATACTTATATATCCATCCCTACCCCTTAACTTACCATGCAGGTCATTGACAACTCTTCTGGGCGCTTTTTCGTCAGCAACAAGGACAACTACACCGAGCTCTCCATCATTAACCTGGACATCAGTTCTGACCCTGGAGAATATGAGTGCAATGCCACCAATATCATTGGAACCTCCTGTATGACCTCAGTGCTTCGTGTGCGAAGTCAGCTGGCTCCCCTCTGGCCCTTTTTAGGCATTGTTGCTGAAATCCTCATCTTGGTCCTTATAATTGTTGTCTATGAGAAACAGAAGAAGCCAGATGAGGTTCCTGATGGTAAGTTAACCAGTAAAGGGTCGTCTACAATCAGGAATCAGTTTAGAACTCTTACAAAATTGTTTTCTAATAATCGAACTCTTGTTTTCACCAAAGTTACTAGCTACGTTTTACTACATAAATTACATATACAATTGCAATTGCATGCTGTTCATGTACAGATTTCTAGAAACAGACATATGTTGTGGAGTTGATATTTTGTCAATGATATGACTTTTCTGAGGCTGATTTTCACAAAACTGAAATATTCATTACACCACTGTTTTTCCTTACAGACTTTGAGAGCAGACTCTAGAAACTTGAATACTGTTAGCTGATACCAACATGTTTCACACTTAATAATTTAGAATAAGGTAGTCTGGTCAATACACACATGCCCCCTAACAAACCTGGTGAGGTAACTGAACATGATATTAGCATGTAATATCTCAGTAGTGTATAGTTGGCTAAATTAAGTCTATTTCAAATGCATTTTGTTTTTATGTAATTGCATCAGAAGGGAAGATGAGCTATTTTTATTTCTTTTTTAAGGCATTTAGGCCAATAAACATCTTTAAGATTACCAATAGTAGGAAACATGAAAAACATATTATGTGGTTTCTCTGGACTTGAAATGTGAGCTATGGTATAGTGCCATCTGGTGGCTGAAAATCTTTTGTGTAATAAGATCCATGACGTCATAAAGTTTTAGCCCCCAAAGCTGATGTTAGAATAGGTTATTCTTTACAGTTTTTCATACAATGACACCCCTCTCTCTCCCTGATTTGCAAAACCTTAAACACTGGGTGGTAAGTGAGAGCACTTGCATGAGCTTTGAGTCTGAACTTGCTGTATATCCAGAAGTGTTCAACTACATTTATGAATATAATAACAGGCATTCTTTGTTCCATCTCTTTCTGGCTTAAATCCAATGTTTGTTTTTTGCTGGATTCATCTTTTCATTCATTTCCTTTATTCTCCACACTCATTTCTCTCTGTTTAACAATGTTGAGTTTATACTGACTTCATGAAGATTGTTTTTAAATGACCTACCACTTTTTAAAAGATTTAAGTTGACACCAGCATGACATTTCTACATGCTTTATGTTAGTCCATTGGCATTAGATTCAGCTATAGAGCTAAAGGAAAATTTACACCACACTAGTCATTAATTTTATTCGCATGGTGGTACTTAGACTTAAGTAACAGAAGATGCAAAATGATAGTCATGCGGAGCTACATTAAAAAACTGTTTTAATTAAAATGTTCTCTCAGATAGAACTTATGTCGAAAAATAGTAGTAGAAATTTTTAACTGAACGTGCAGAAAAGTGAAAAGTAGCATATGTGGTCACACTAATAGTTCACATGAAATATTTCATAACTTGCACTAAATGTGAATCAATTCACACTAGCAAATATCAGTAATTGTTGAATTTCACTCATTTCCAAACTTTCATCTGCTGCAAGGCTGACAAAAAGCAGCTAGCAAACCCTTTAGTATTTGGTTTAATATTTTTTCTTATGCATTCTGAAGAGTCACATTTTGAAATTGAAGAGCCACCTGAGGCTTTTGAGCCAATGTCTAAGTACCACTGCTTTAACGGCATATGTTAAATGGCTACAAAAAACAGTCTTTATGTTTTGCCTGTTAATAGGAATGTGATGTTTTATTCTAACTAACCTATGACTCACTGTATAGCCATATGAATACATATTATCATTATCTTAGTGACTGAGCTTATGCATGATAGAGGGCAGTGCATTAGAACATATCGGACATGTTCTTTGTCTTGAAAATGTCTTGCCCTTTGCTTGTGACATGAGATTCCATGGTCCCAAACTAACACAGTTAATGTTTTGTTTTCTAATCCACACAAGATGATGAAACAGCTGGGCCAATGTAAGTATCAGACAAACTGTTTCCCATTATGTTCACTGTCTTAATGTTACTGTCCTAATTTGTTCTTTTTTATTATGTAACTATAGAGAATAACAGATGAATCAAGAATTATTTATCTATAGACATATTGTAAAAGGTCATGACTGTTGTTTCCAAAATTGATTTAGCCACTGGGAACCCATTTCTGCGATTTCCTATGAGAAAATTCCTACCTCATTCCTGTATAATTTAGTCACTCACCAATTACAAGGGATGTAAGCATAATAACGCTCAGGTATTTTCTGATTGGCCCTCCTTGCTGTGTAAAGGATGGAACCCTACGCACTTAGTTCACCTGCTGAAACAAACTCAAACAGTACAGAATGTGATGTCTTTGAGATTGTCAGCAGGAGCTAGTGGTTTGAATAGCTGATTAGGGTATTAAAATACAGTGGTGCTTGATAGTTTGTGAACCCTTTAGAATTCTCTATCAACAAACAGCAAAACAGGCCCAAACCATGATACTACCACCACAGTGTTTCACAGATGGGATAAGGTTCTTATTCTGGAATGCAATGTTTTCCTTTCTCCAAATATAACACTTTTCTTTTAAAACAAAAAGTTCTGTTTTGGGCTCATCTGTCCACAAAACATTTTTCTAATAGCCTTCTGGCTTGTCCACATGATCTTTAGCAAATTGCAGATGAGCAGCAATGTTCGTTTTGGAGAGTAGTGTTTTTTTTTCTTGCAACCCTGCTATGCACACCGTTGTTTTTCAGTGTTCTTCTGATGGTGGACTCGTGAACATTAACATTAGCCAATGTGAAAGAGGCCTTCAGTTGCTTAGAAGTTACCCTGGGGTCCTTTGTGACCTTGCCAAGTATTCCACCCCTTGCTCTTGGAGGGATCTTTTTTGGTCGACCACTTCTGGGGAGGGTAACAATGGTCTTGAATTTCCTCCATTTGTACACAATCTGTATGACTGTGGATTTATGGAGTCCAAACTGTTTAGAGATGGTTTTGTAACCTTTCCAGCATGATGAACATCAACTCTTTCTGAGGTCCTCAGAAATCTCATGTCATGATACACTTTCACAAACACATGTTGTGAAGAGCAGACTTTGATAGATCTCTGTTCTTTGAATAAAACGGGGTGCTCACTCACACCTGATTTGTCATTCCAATGACAGAAAACACCTGCCTCTAATTTCACTTGCTAATTCTATGTGCTCACATACTTTTGTCACTCACTAATATGTAATATTGGATAATTTTCCTCAATAAATAAATGACAAAGTATAATATTTTTGTCTCATTTGTTTAACTAGGTCCTCTTTATATACTTTTAGGAGTTGTGTGAAAATATGATAATGATTTAGGTCATTTTTATGCAGAAATACAGAAAATTCTACAGGGTTTACAAACTTTCAACCACCACTGTACCTCATACATTGATTTAGTTTTCTACTTAATATTTTCACTGTAGATGAGTGACGGCCTCATACCTTTTATTTGACATGTTAATTGTTATTTTTATTATCTCACAGGAAATCTAATTCAACTAACAATCACAAAGACAAAAACCTACGTCAAAGGAACACAAATTGAGCTGAGCATAGGTAAATTATATGAATATTAATATTATAAATATTAATAGCAATAGTGCCAGAATGAAAATCCGAGCTGTTGTTTATGTGCCTTAAAATAATAAACATTTGTGGTTTTGCATTTTTACTTCCTTTTAGATGAAGGCATTCATATCATGACCACATGAACATAACATGAAGGTGATTGCTTAGAAGGCATACTGTGATTAAACAAGAAGTATTGGTGAGATGAAATACAAACGACCACTCAAGGCTTGCCTTATGTATGTTTTGAAGAGGATATTTGACAAGAATTTAACATTATTATTAATGGTGTGAATATTCTGATCATTTTAATTGCATGATTGTGCTTTCTATGTATATTTTATTCATGCTGCCTTTTCTTTTTCATATCAGCTAATAGATGTGTAGTGCATGCAATATATTCTGCTATGTTAAAGATAGGAGTTTTTGTTTGCAAATTTCAGACTGACAGAATGTACAGTAGATAGTATTTATATTTCAAGCATATCTGCACAGTTCTGGTGTAAGAAAATCTACCATCATGGCCCTGTTATGACAGTTTTGTACAGTTTAGAATTTAAGTGCATAACCTTTGATAAGGTGACTTATAAGTTCATTTATTTATCTATCTATCTCATGTTAGTCAATAATGGATAAGGAGTTTCCAATGTCCTATACTGTTTAATCTGTACATATATTGTACAGGAAATAATTTATGCATCATGCCACTGGAGATATTCACATTTATCTGAATGTTATTCATTTCAGTGCACTTCAGAATTCAAATCTAACTGCAAATTGGTATTGCCATTTGCTAAATCAAAACCTTATCTATGTATGACTCAGCTTTTTACATATGCATATTGAACAGCATGGCTTTTATCCTATGCAATATTTGTTTCATACTTACTAGACTGAACATTTTTACTATTGGCTTTTGGTTGCATATTGAAGCTTTAAAATGGTAGATTTGCCATAAATAGCGAAGTGCACTCTTCAGACTATGAATGATTCCTGAAAATATTCAGCCACCATATCTGCATCACATTTGCATGAGCTCCCTGCCAGTGCAGCAGGAGAAAAGAATATTAAAGTACAGGGTCGTACAGCACTTCCATGTCATTTGTAACAATTAAACATTCCTAAGTGATCACTCTGTGTCTGTGCATGTTTTTGTTCTTCTTGATCATACTTCTAAAATGTATTGGGTTTGGATTATTAATCTGTATATGGGTCCTATACGGTGGCACAGTGTTTAGCACTGAATCCTTACAACTCCAGAGACCTTGGTTTGAGTTCAGCCCCTGCCTGTGTGGAGTTTTTCCTGTGTCTGTGGGTCCCTGTACTCTGGATTCGAAGGATGTAATAATAGTAGTGATATCCTAGAATAGAAACAGAAAATGTTACTTTTTATTGTTGAAATTTTATTTGATTAGAAGATTGGATTTTTAAGTGAATACAAGTACTATTTGTAGTAGAACAATTACATAATTAAAAATAAATAAGAAGAAATGCAATCTTAGAGTCCTGAAAGTAAAAGAAAACAAGCTGGCACTGATTGAGCAGTATGCTAATTCAGATCTAGGCCTACATCTCAGAGATGCTGTTACTGAATAACTTATTCTCTCACAGAGATATCAGAATTATGTCCCAGAGGGCCGCAACATTATTCAGATTTTTTCATCTCTGAATGTCCCAAATTCAGACCATAAAGCACAGCCGAGCAAGCAAAGCTGGGTACTTGTTTGTTCTGTGTGATTCATCATGCAGACCATATTGCAGCAATCACTGTGGCATTGCGGGTGTGTCATGTGATTGTACTGGACATTAGACTTTCTCTGTCTACAAGTTTAAGACTCACAACGTGTTATGTTTTGTTGTTGTTGTTTCTTAGCTTTGTGTTTTTGATATTGACTTAGATTGAATGATTCTGAGTCTCAGAAGGGCACTATAAAATTGAAATAACTTTTGCTTATGGTAAAGATCTTGTTTATTAGTTTTAATAGACCTACAGTGCTGTAGCTCTTCGTATTCTGACGCCTATGCAATATTATTAATTAAGAAATAGCCAATAACCAAAACTTAATATATGATCAACTTTCATTATTAGGCAGATAAGCTGGGTTAAAAATATTACACTTAAAGAAATATAAATGTCAAACTAAGTCAGACAATTAAGTGTTCATTTCAGCAGATTGAATTGAATGATGCTATTGGAAGTGCAATATATTAACTGTAAGATAAATATGCCATATA
>JAVSBU010336359.1:0-17909 GCA_033118015.1 Loricariichthys derbyi | reverse complement strand
TAAATTTGCATATTTTCCTGGCCTTCCTAAATGCTTAACCGCGATTTTTGCAGGTAAAACCGAAAAAGGCTCATCTCTGCTAACTCGGCTGCAACCGTGCATGTGTGAACTAGGCATAACTTGGCATGTCATATGAGTTGCTTACATATTAAATTGAGCAAATAAAAGCCCCTTAAAATTTCACCTGTAACAGTCCAGGTGTCCATGCAGGTAATTGTAGGTGTCTTTTGTTATTTTTTTTTTCCCCTGTAATGCTTCTTATATGCACCTGATCTTCACCCTGGCTGTTGTTTATCAAACTTTTCGATCCTAATACGCTAATTGATCACAGCTCTTTGAAGAAATTGCTCCAGATGTTTAGCAGAGTTACTAAAAACTGCCGCACGTGTTCTGCCTTGAGGCCAGATGTATTCACTGTTAAACGATTGGCATGGGTTTCCCAATGTCGAGAAATGGCTAGAGAAATCCTTATTGGGAATGTCTGTGGCACTGTCTGCCTCTTCCGCGTACATTTTTATCTGATTGGCTGCTTGTTCTGCGTGCTGTTTTTAACGTTCAGCCTCACCACAGATTTCCTTAGGAATGTAGGAATGGTTGGGTGCCTCGGTTGATGCAAAGATATCAGGGACCTTTTGTTACGGCATGTTTAAGAGCTGGTGAAATCGGTCTGAACTCCGACACCTTTAACGTTTAAACGTTTTCCCCTCAAAATCAAAGGTTTTCCGCTGCAATTCAGTGTAAGAGCGCTGTAACTGGAATGTAACTGCCTTCCTTCGGAGATGGTAACGAGTGAATTCAATCCTAATTTGATCACATTACACAAGGCTTTATGGGAATGACAGGAACAGTTTGTGAAAGCTCCCACACACTTACGCAACATCTGGGGTAGGTGCCTATGACTTGGCTTCTCGTGCTTTCAGTCCTTTTCATTTAAATTTCATTTGGAGTCATTTCTCATTGGAGCGAGCGAGCGAGCAAAAGAAAGCGTGAGAAGAGCTTGTTAATCCACCCACTATGCCTAGATCCAAACAGCTGATGCATAAGCTGCCACATCACAGACCATTGAATTGTTCTCTGCTTGTTAGAGTATTGTACATTCCTTTTATCTGGCGGCTTTGAACATTCGCCGATGTCTTTAAATCGTTAAATGATGTACAATAGATTTTCTGTTGTGCCAGCACAGTCTTATTGTGTTTCAGCCATTCTGGGCCCTGTGTGCTTACTGGGACCCCAGTGGGAAGCCTTTGGATTTTTATACTGCAGGCCAAAAAGGGCACTTTAATCATAAATGGTTAAAAAAAGGAAAAGGTGGCTCATTAACGGCAGTTCCTGCTGTTGTGTATACGACCGACACCGAGCTAGTTCTGTGCTCGCTTTGATTTGTCAGGGAAAATTTTAGGGTAGGACATGCAAAGCAGGACGTGTGAGACACCCACTTCTTCAGCTTTTCCAAACAGCGTTGTAAGTACGGGTAGAATTTGGTGGTGCTCTGATTCCATACTCTGGATCTGATCAGCACTGCTCTTCTCAAGAAGCATGTTTCATAACGGAACAAAGATTAAAAACTCTTAATGTAATAATTTGGAGAGATCACATTGCAGGCTGCTTCGTTTAAGGAAATTAATTTAGCCGGGGCAAAATGTGCCACGGTTTCTCTATGCTGCAGTGGATAAGAATAAAAGCCCCATGCAGAGTTTTTGTATTCTTAGGTTATGATTAATTAATTTTCATTTAGACTGAAAAGCTCTAGTTAAAAAAAAAAATCAGTATAATGTGGATAACTATTAAATGATTATTAGCGTTGCCTGATTCTAAATGTATAGGCTTAAAAGCTAAGCAGTATGAGTCATGGTCATGTCCTTTAGCAAAACGAAAGAATGCAATTTGATTAATTGTTCCAAATTCATTTGTTTATTGCTGAAGCTGCAAATGTTCAGAACACTGTACTTTTCTTTTTTCCATTAGTGTGGTGCAGATGCAGTAACCCTGGTTTGAAACTCATGAGCAGGATGAACCTGAGGTTAAAGCAGAAAATATTCATAAAAGGTTATATAACGACTGTGTTTACGTGGGATGATTTCCTCTCTTACGGAATCTATTGAGTATTTTTCGTCCAGATCTGATTTTTTTTTTCCTCCCCCTCTTCACTGAGTATTAGACCTTGGGGTGGTGAGGAGGCTCTTGAGTGCTGGTACTCACTAGTTAGAGACATTGTTGAATCTACAAACGGGCATTGAGTTGCTGTTTAATTACACTGGATGTTCTAATTCTCTTATCTCAGAACCCTGAGAGGAGGAAGAATAATAAGAGAAGCCCGATACTGGTAACTGATTAAAGGGCTGATTTTAGTGTCAGATACAAGTAGAAAGGGTTGATTAATTAAACTTTCTATATGAACAATATGCACTTTGTTTTCTGGAAATGACTACTCGTATCAGTGAACTTGTATCAGTTTTGTTTGCCTCTGGGTTTATAAAAAACACGAGGTGCTACAAACGCTCCTGCTTTAAATGGAACTATAAATGGTGGCCAACAATCGTTTTAGCCTAAACACCACCGCGTAAGACTCTATTTGCATAAAATGTATGTCCCTCCTGAGATTTGGTGCTTTTACTGATAACTGAGACGTTCAAAGGGGACACGAACTAAACTCTTACAGCCATGTAAGAGTTCAGAAGGGTGACATCAAACGACAAGTCAAATTAGAGCGTGAGAATATGAAGCTCGCCGTGTTGGTCGCTTTCACGCCATCAATTTATATGAGCTGTGACGTCTACTGCACACATCAGATAGCATGCAATAAATATCACTGTCAAAGTGAGGAGCCAGAATGAACCCCAGGTAATACTCCATTAAAAATCTGCACCGTACATCCAACAGTCTATTATATGCAAAGCACAGCAAACAACTGATCTCAGCAAAGGAGAAAATATGAAAACAACGCTGGAAAATCAATGATACTGCAGATTTTTTTTTCATCACTCTTACTTGGGACTCACCGTGACTCAGATGAAAAACGAAGAATAAATCGCACTGCTTGAAACCATTCGACTGGATGCTTCAGACACTTTAGTCCAAACATGTGAAGTCAGGAAATAAGCCTTAAGAATGTGAATTTGAGGTTTGACGAAATGTCTATAAGTTTGAGCTTTAGCAGGGCCAGTTTGAGGTTTTTTGTTGATGGGATTGTTTTTATCCCAGGCATATTAAGTAAACAGTGAGGCTCCATGTGATAGTTACTCACTTGACTTCTGTTTATTTCTTCTGACAAAACGTAAGCCGCAGATCCCGTCTGAAATGGCGTTAGCGTAAATAACTTTATATAGTCCGATTGTTTGTGGGACACTCGGATTATCTCAGCTCAGCTTTCCGTCTTGAGTCACGAGACCGAGGTCAAGGTCAAACCGGATTCCTTGGGGATCCTTGAGCCAGCTGTGAGATATCACTCGTGGGGTCACCCCTTGGTGAACAGGTCTGTGTGGACAATATACAATTTAAAACACATTGGGTGTGGGGTTAATAGATATAACCTGCATTCAGACTGAAATGGCAACATGCGCTCACCTCTAAGGTCAGGTTTAGGGAGGAGGTGCAATGACTGCCTGGCACCAAGCTAGCTTCCATACCTGCTTAATCTGATAAATACTCTCCAAATTAAATTGCATCTGCCCACTAGGCCTGTCTTTCTGTGCTCTATTAAAGTGCCAGTGATTGTACCGTACATGTTAAATATTTCAATACATTGCATAAGCAGTGCAATCCTAATTCAGGGCCTACAGAGGTCTTGACACTCATGTTTAAACATTTCCTCCTGCAGCATGTAGATTTTGTGCAGTAAACAAGCTATTTTGTGGTTGTTTCTCTAAAGCATCAAGCAACCCTTTTTTACTGCTGCTGTTTGGCCCGCTGGCAGAATCCTTAAAGCCGCAGTGCTTCATTCCAAGTTCCATTCCTGCCTGGCATGCCTGGAAAGACCACAGAATGTTCAGTTTGTGTCTAATATTCACATGAGATGTGGTGTGAAATCTGAAGTTTCAAAATGCAGGACAGCTAATTGTTTTGGACTCTGCGAGAGCACAGCGGATGCGAGTGCCACGTTTCTGACAGCAAAGCGACTGCCGTGCACATGCTTCATAATTTACGTTAACCAGAACGGTGTAAATACGTTTGCTCTCTCAAAGCATTTAGATCTGGGCAGCGCCACTGGAGCGGGGTGGTTTCTGTGTGGTGAGGCTTGGCTGGGTGGAAAATTTTTCCCCTCTGTGGAGGTCAGCTGTGGTCCTTGTTAACCTTGGGCAGCTTGTTAACTTGCTGGGAGTTAATGGGGTGGCTCGGTCGAAGCGGCTTGGACTCTCCAGTTCACCCTTAAAAAAGGAAAGCTTAACTTTCTATCGCTGACCGTGCTTTATACGCTTCTTTAAAGGGCAGCGTGTTGACAAAGTGGCTTTGTCTACTGCTGAAAAGTAAAGGCGAGTAAAGTGTTGGTCTCCTTCAATGTTCTCACTTTTTGATGAATAATACTCCTTGCTGTTCGATGGATTGCACTCTGTTATCCAAAAACTACAGCATTCCACAGTTTCCCATATTTCTCTGAAGGAATCATTATCGAGGGCTTCCTTGACTTAAGGGAATGGCGTTTCAGTTTATAGATGATAATGATTTTTCATGCCTGAGAAGCTCCACCATGGGCTGTTTATTTTTGTGGCATCCTCGAAACGATCTGCCCTCTGCGGTGGCGAGAAATTCATGGGTTCACATTTAAGTTGCCTTCACCGTAATGGATTGTACACTTTTCCATTTCAGCAAAGTTATTAAAAACGCTCTTTGAAAGCAATTTTGTACCCTGGCAAGCTGTTACATTTAAAATCAGAAGGTCAGGTTTGTGTGCTTTTGTTTGTCCTCGGTTTGAAGAGGCGCCGCTGACTGACATGAACCCAAAGCCTTTGTGATTTATATAAATGTGGAGTCACGGTCTCTGTTTTCCATTCTTCACACTTTACTGAAATTGTTTGTTCGGCTTAGTGCCGTCTCCTGGACGGGAATGATCTCGTATGTGTTTTAGGAGACTTTGATTCATTAGAAACCATTTCAGGCCTTTCAGCTTTCTTTGCTTCAGTAATTAGATTTTGGTCTGTCTAAACCTTATAAAAACTTGCTCATGTTTTATACATCGCAGTCGTGACACTATAACAGATAGCAGACGTTTAAAATGGTAATACTAACTGTGTGTGTGGATTCTTGATCTAAAATGGTCAAAATTTATCCCTGTCCTTAGCAAAACTAGCTAAATAAGCAGGCATGTTTCAGACAGTGAGAAACTCGTGTTAACTAGATGGGACTGAGTAGGGGTTGCAATTGCTGCTCTGGTGGATGATCCTCTGACCTCATTGTGAAATCCCAGTGCTCTACCAACTGACGTAACCCTGTTTGTAAACGGTGTGTGGAGAGATGAGGGTCGCGGGCTCTGGGACGGTCTTGCTTTTGAGAGACCATGAGAACAGCCAGGTGAGAGAATAGGGGCTGGGGCCAGGTCTGGCACAGAGAAGAGACCAAAGGTCTGGGGCATGGAGGACCAAGGGAGCAAGTACTGGGGTCCTCCCTCTGCCAGCTCTGTGGTCACATGACCTGTACCTAGAGCGTTGCTTTAGTGGACTAGCTAAAGGCCGCTTTACATCTCAAGTGCCTAGCCTGTGAAATGTTTATACTATTATCAGTACTACGGCTGATGTAACGTTTTGTGTGATTGATGTTTTCCTTTAATTACATCACCTGTCTGAGATTAAACAGGTGCTTAATATATATTGATACCACAAAATTGCTGTATTTTTTTTATGACAAGGTTATCATGCCATGAAGACGTCACAGCACAGCTCCTCTAATTAAAATCATCCTGCTCCATAGCTAGCTCATCATGCATTTCATGATTAACAGCAGCCTCAAAAACTTTTTCGCCTTGTCATAACAAAAGTGGGATTTTGTATTTGGCCATGTTAGGGACTGCTTTGGGACAGTCATGAAAAATAGTTCACTTCAAGCCCTGAAAATGATTAAATTCCATTCCAGGTAATAAAACTCTGGCTCCTTTTCCCACAGCTCCAATGTTGTATGGTTGCAGTAGATGGACCAAGAGCTTAACGTTCCACCTTATCAACAGCTACATTTTCTCCCCAATTTACTCATCCCTGATTGCTGGGTTGATGAACTCAAACTTGTGCCCGAGGGAGACGGGTCAGATTTTGCAGTATTGCAGAGATGATCCCCACCTGATCAATCCTCCCTCAGATGCAACAAGTGTTGCTCGTTATTTTTAACCATTTTGCTATTGTATTGTCCCCGTTTGAAGATAAAAATATCTACCACAAATTATTGAATATTTGTTTAGTAGGTGACCTCGATGAAGGCTAAAACCGTCCTAGTAAACAATAGCTGTTTGGAGACTGTTATATGCTGAATACTAATGAGTGAGGCTGTGTATGAGCACATTTGAGTAGCTAGACCCGTTCCATCACCTCACTGGGACATTCATTGTGAAGTTCATCACTGAAGCTCTAACCACCTTGTCAAATTCGGTACTTGTTCACTTGTGTTTCTATAGTAACCATGGAAGGTCAAGTGTTCGGGACATTTCATTCCATGAAGTGGAAGGAACATCTCTGCCCTGTTATTGACCTATTTTTCTTTTTCTCAAAGCACCAACCTACATCACGCTGCCTTTGTTTTTCCACTCGTTGGGTGGAACTGTGTACATTTTTTCTTACTCCATACGTGACTCTCGAGATGCCTTTTTTTTTTTTTTTTTTTCTCTATTGCTGCTTTCGCACCAAGCCACTCCGGGGACTAATTTGTGAGGAACTCTCCCCTGCAGAGCTCCCTGGAGAACTACATTTATTCCAGGTTTTTTTTTGGTCTGCATTTGCACTGCCACTAGGAATGTTTAAATCCCGTAAGCCGCAGGAATTTCGTTGTACCAACTGTCGCACAGGCTCAGTGAAGTCTGGGCTTCACTCAGTACATTTGTCTGTTTTATTTTCCATTTTAAGCACACAAATCTGTTTATATGGCTGCTGCTCTACAATTATATTTAAACATGGCAGTTGAGCTCAACACGTGCTTGCATCTCTGGACCAATCACCATACAGTTCCGTCACTATATCTGGACCGATTGGCATACTCTTGCACCTCACCACAGTCTATTAGGGTACAAAGAACTACAATCTAGCGATGTACCGATTGCAATATTCTGATTGAGTTCAGATTTTTTTTAACCTGTCATCAGCTGATTAAAAATGAATCACTACTATCTCATTGGTATTGCCCTTTCGCAGAGTGAGACTATTTCGTTGACTCAGATGAAATTTAGTGCTTCATCAGCATCCGTCTCATAAACTAAACTATTTAGCAGAGTGAAGCTGGTTGAAGGTATAGCAAACACAAAATATGGCATCTCCTTATGGGGACTTCAGATATTTAATGTAGGCCCAGATGGGGAGATTTACTTTGTTAAAAGGATTCCAGCTAGAGAATGATTGGCCAGCATTCAGTTTACAAATGCTGACAGGTGAAGGACTCTGCTCGGTCAGATCGATCCGCCTATAAATGATTATGTCAGAAACTACAGATAAGCCGTAGAGCTTTACAGAGTTCAGGATTGAGTAGTTTAGTATGCCTGCTGCTGCTTTCTCTTCTCAGTTCTACCTCCAGCAGAGCTGTCACCTTCGAGGGAAAAACCCCAAATCATCCGGCGCATTTGACGCTTGCTTCACAAGAGTTGCTTTGCTCGTGTGTCACGAGCAATATCTGAACTGCCCTGCTGTAACTGAAAGGTCACGTTTATGGAGTTCAGCAGGTTGAGGGGCATTGCTTTGAACTCTGCACCCACCAAAGCTAACCCCCGTCGCCACCTTTTCCTCTCGACCTCCTCATCCGTTTGTTTAAACTCATTTAAGCGATTCATTCACGCAAGGCTCTAATAGGCCCGTATTAAGTAAAACCATGTTAGACAGTCATTAAGTGCTCCCAGTGTTAGTGTGGGACGACACGTTCCTAACAAAGCAGCTGAATAAAGAAATGGGTCTAATTGATCAGTGCACACGCACACTAGGACTCTTAACTGCTCTCATGAGAGATCTGATTTTACAAGAAAGACTTTGCAGTGGTGTGGAGTCCATGAACTCTTAACTATGGATTCTAATAACCGTAATATGCAGAGGAGATGGGGTATGATTTTAACGGGGCCTTTTAAAGAATTTATAGTAAGTACCCGGCGTCACACATGCAGTACAGTAAATGTCATGCCAGTACAGAAATAGCGACTGGGGCTGAAAGCACAAATGACATGTCTGTGATGTGATTATTTTTTTTTTTTTTTTTTTTTTTTTTTTTACAGGGAAAGAGTGATAGTTAGATGTGTAAGGATAGGAAAGGGATGGAAGCAGAACTATAAAGTGACTGATAGAATTTGAGATGCATGAATGAAAAATCCTAGATGGTCATCTGTTGATGTCCACGGCTTTACTCTGGTTGGGAGATGTCTCCAAACTATGCTTTCTCTTCTCATAGTGCAATGTTGACACCCCGGCACCACCGCATATACTCAGTTAATTGCGGGGATTTATTCCTCTCATCTATCCCACATTGCCTTCATTAGTTTCTCTGTTATTTAAACCCCTTGTGTGAAGCAGTCAAAGTTGAGTTTGAGAGCGGTGTTTAAAACTTTTGTTTTCCACATTCGTCTTCATGCCCTTCTCAATCTGACATGAACTTTTTTTTTTTTTTTTTGCCGGGGAGGCTTTATGTAAAAAGTGCTTTATATCGACTCCAAAGCCAAAAGTACAATTTTCAGTAGCCAAAATACTGTTTAATTCCCACCCCACAGTGCCAGTTTTATCCTGGTCAGGTGACTTTTCCAGCTGTCCATTTTGAGTATTGCACCAGGTTAAACTTGAGTTTTTGACTAGAAAATAAACAGGCACAGGAGTTATTTTAAAATGATTGTGGCTTTGCATATTAATGAGGCTGATGGATGACCCCTCTGCTTTAGTGATTACCCTCTGGAGTCTGGGGTTAACTTATCCTGCACTGTGCCACCTATAGCTACATTAAGCATTCCCTTTCTTATTCATACTTGCTTTTCCTCACTAGCTCACTCACTTATCTGAGCTGGTTTCCACTGGATCTTTCCGTAGTTCAAATAAATAAGCGGTTGAATGCTTTTAAAGATCGCTGTGCAGATAGTTAGGAACCGTAATGGCACGTCTGAGGTTGAAGTGGAAGCTAATTGTAGATGATGGTGCTAATTTGTGTGGGAACGCAGGACCAGATGAGCTCCCGTTCTGATCTTCAGTGCTGCTTAAGTCCTCCTTCCTGACCCCAGACGATGAGCTAAAGGTAGGTAGGGGGGTAATTAGGCCGTCTGCACGGTTCCCTTGACTGGGCCGCTTTAAAAGTTAACGCTTTGTAGTGCTGCTGACAGGCTACCATTACTGCAGTGTCCTGCATCTCTCTTGAGGTCTGCTGGAAGACCATTTTAAACGTGCCCATAAATATCCTGCCACATGACATTCTGTGCATTCCTTTAAGATTGTGTGAGACTCAGCCGTCACAGTTTACATTTGCAGCATTTAGCACAGGCTCATATCCAGAGCGCCTTAGAGAAGTGCTTTTGAGATGCAGCTGTGTTCCTTTGAGGTTCTGAGAATTTGGAAGCGAAAGAAAGGTCTCTCTAGCGCCCCCTAATGTTTTGTTCTGAGGTTTTGGAGCTGCCATATGCATTGCATCCAAGCTAGCGTGATGGTCTGATATGACAGGAGAGCTATGACATGATCACCATCTGTGCTTACCTCAGCTTAAAGCTTCAAACCCCAAATCGATGTCCTTCAGCCTCGTCCTTGTAAATCTCTTTTCCTGGCTCGACCGCTGCCTTTGGCTCCTTGTTCCTTTCCCGTGAGGAACAAGGTACTTTTCGTACTCCTGTCAGCATTCCAGCAGTTTTACTCCTGTTTTTGTGCCCTTTTCATTATGCTGTTCATATCATGTTCTCCTTTAGAGAGTAATTGCATATGGTGTGTCTACAAAACTCGGATCTTTACATGTACAGAGGTTTTAATCTGTTAAATTTATTGATCTGTAACAGCTTTATAGCACAAAGGGTTTAGCCTGTTTCTCAAAGCACGATATGAGTTTGAGGTTTAATATCGGACAGTTTAAATATATTAATGAATAAATCATTCTCTGCTCTCAATAAAATGTGAGCAGTTCTCTTGATGTAGGATAATATTAAGCAATACTGTTACTTCATAAAGCCCCGTTGAGATAAAGAGAATGAGTGAATTAATTAGAAGCAGCTTGCTGTTTCCTAGCTCACCACCAGTGACCCTGGTTAGTCACACGATTTTCCTCGTCTGAGGGAGAGGGGGCCGGATCAAGGATCATCACCTTGTAAAACAGGCATACCGTTCATAGTACATGCAGGTTTGGACAGTGGCATGGATTTTTCTAAGGCTGTGTTCCAAACCACATACACTAAATAGTGACTAATGACCCTTCCAATTTGATATAATACTTAATATAGCAGTTTGGGATGCATCCTAGTCAGGTTTGGAACGCTGCACATGTCCAGTGAACGATTTGCTCAATGTTGTTCATGTCCATGGCTCAGCTGTGGAGACGTTTGAGTTTAAATATATATGGTGATGAAGCATAAGGGCTGTTCACAAGCCCCTTCAGTCTAAGCTGTGAATCTTTCCCCATCACTTCAAAGCGAATCTTTTTCAGAATCAGATCCGTGCTGCTTATGCTATGTTTGGGTGATGGAATTTATGTCAACATGTAGTAATCCTGTGTTTTGCTCCCGATTAAAGGGTCTGAAGGGCAAAGGTGTGTTTATCTCTGTTTAAATCAGTCACAACCCAGGGCACATATTACACATTCAGCAACTCTGATGGCCGTAAATCTTACCATACTACCGAAGTGTTAGCAAAGAATGGCACAGGCACTGTGTGGAGTTTGCTTAATTGTGTTCATCATGCAGGAAGGTGAGAGCTAGCTTAATGTACAGTTTTAATCTGTTGAGCTCTCAGTAAGGCTCTGTTGACCCGTGCACTCGTTTAGATCAGTTCTCAGCCAGTGTTTGTACATTTAATAAGAAGGCTTTGTAGTGAAGATGCATAAATTCAACTTTATACACTAGAAAAGCAATAGCAACGTGTTTCCAACCCAGATCGCTGATGTAGAATAACACTGCTACTTTATTTCATGCTTTTAATAAAAAAAATAAATAAAAAAAAAGAGAATAGGCAGTGTCAGGGTTTCTGGAAAGCCGGTTTCTAGCTGGCACCACGGGGCGCAAGGCAGGAATGACCCTAGACGGCGCTAATCTATTATAGGGCTCTCTCTCACACACGCACAAAGGCCACTTTGGAAACACCAATTAACCTAACACAATTAGAATGTGGAAGGAAACAGGAGTAACCAGAGAGAACCCACACACAGAGAACATGCAAACTCTGGATCGAACCTGCTCTCTGTATAATAGCACCGGCTGTTTAAAAACCCGTCTGTCGACCACGAATATAAACATTTTAAGCAAATCTCTACCTGTAGCCACGTTTCTATTCCCAAATGGTACATGCTTTCATAACGGCCAGCTTATTTTCTTGGCAAACTGGTTTTAAAAGCGTTCAGTGTAACACTATTAGACTGTTAGACCTTAACCATTTTCTGTTACTGAATGAGTTTTATTACTCCTCTGCCACATTTACATTTTGCATTTATGCTCTCATTTTTATTCCTTCCAGAAGACCTGGTGCTGATTTATTCCGCTGCTCAGCATGTAATGAAGCGATCAGTTTGTCACTGAGGAGCTGTTAGATGTTTTTATAGCGGTGTTTGGGTGCATTCTGGGGTTTGAACGGGAGTCTGACCTTACAGCCTTTATTTTACGCTCAGATGCTTCGCGGCATCCCAGGCGCTAACAGTGTGTGAACTTGTGCTTATGCTTGACATCTTGCCGTCATCAAGGGGGGAATCGATCTCCGGCACGTAGGCTGATGCTGTCGCCTGGGTGTTCGGCTGACTGACTGCAGATACGGTCTAGGTGTGCATGACCTCATCTACACCTTTGTGTAGAAACCAGGTTGTGGTAATGCAGCTTCTTAATTAGCACTGACCATTTTCATTAAGGCAGCCTGAACATGGCAGCCTCATTAAGTGTAGCCATCTCACCACATGTCTAATCCCACCTGATTTCTCCCTTCTTGCTGGAGAGGAGACGGCTTCAGTCTTTGAAGCGTACTCTTTTGATCTCCTTACTTTTTACTTCAACTACACCCATCAGTACTATACAGTGTATTTCATTAGTCCATCATGTGGCCATTTTTCATGCTCAGTCCATGTTGGCAGTGATTTTTTTTTTTCTTTTCTTTTTTTTTAAACCGGAGTTAGCCGCTTTCTCTGCAGCGTAGGATGTGGCAGAAAGGATGTGGTTTTAATTCTACGTGTTAATACATCAGATTTCCAAGAAAATGCTTCTTGTGTGACTCCTCATTTACAGCATTTGAAAATAACCACGTGCTTTACCGAGTAATTTTAGAGGCAAAGGCGTAAATGCTTTTTAAATGTTTCCTCTCATGGTCTCTCCATCATGGCTAGCTATATGAAGAAAAAATGGCAAGGAGAATTCAAAAATCTTATGACCAGCCACAGTATCAATCTAACCTTAGGGAAACAGCAAATGTTTGTTTTTAACAGCTGATGGAATCAAACTGTACTTTTAATACCGTATAGGCCGCTCAAGGTTTCCTATTAAGGCATAAAGAAACCACCCAATACTAATTCTGAAGCCTTTTGGCCCTGGAGCACACTTTACTGAAGTGACCTGCTTTTGATGCATTTGGAAGTTGTTTACTCCGTAAATATTCTGAGAGATTTTTGAGAAAGTGTCACTTACTAAAGCATTGGAGTTTGTAAATATAACACAGCTTAAGTTACTTAAATAGGAAGTATTTATAAATAATTTATAAATCCCACATCCTTTTACTGAAAGTCATTGGCACTGAAAAGCAAAGGGCGTTTGCATATTTATTCAATGATTAATTTGTTAAATTTCCAACTAAGGGCATTGATAGACTACCCCAATGTGGATAACATTAAAACATCTACAAAGAACCTTTTCAAAAGCACAACCAAGAACATACTGGACCTTCTTGAGCAATTTGATCTTGAACACTGTATGAAGGACTTGTTATAAAATTTTCTGTGTTTAATGTTCGTCTTTGTGTTTTTTTTTTTTTTTTTGGCAGATATTTGGAGAATACTACCACTTCCGGCACCACAGTGTGGTGAAAAGGTCTTTATCAGAACACAGTGAAACACATGCTCGCCTGCACACAGAACCCCAGGTATGTAAAATATTCATCGCTGCTTTCAGACATTAAACTGTCTCCCTATGGGACCAGTTCACTTTAGAGCAACTACTGGGAAAGCTATTGGATGTAGGTACCCATTATATATGAAAAGTCGAATCGAATATGTTTCACTTCATTTTCTGTACCTGTTTAATCAAGTTCAAGTTCAGGTTCATGGGAGGGGTGGGGGGGTCCTAACCAAGAGCACATGGTGCAGGACTTGGGGGTTCTGTTTCTCTTCTGAACTTTACTGAAAGTGGTCGTTCTGCCAGTCTTTGTAGTCCTTGGCTGCTTTGCGCTACCTTTCGGCATTAATTCACCGCACAATTGTTTCCTCAGACGTTCCCCTGTGTGGTCTTCTGCCCCTTCACCTGCCCCCATCCCCACGTCTTAATGCATTTCATTAAGGCCGTGTAAAACGTGTGCTTGAAGTCACGGCTCGGCCCAACATCTGCAGCCATTCAGAACCGCCCGAGAGTTTGCCACTCAGCGAACACGCTGGTCCAGATGGAGAGATCAGAGGCATTCTGAAACATGAACCCCACACCTTCGGTTCTAGAGGCCAGAAATCATCTTAATAGGAATTACAGAGTGGATCAGCATGTGCCATTACTCTCCTCCTATAGGTGACTCACGTCTCCACCTGCCTGCTAGAATGGCCTGCAGGTCTGAGGTTGGATTAGCCAGAGGTGGACAAGCGCTCTGCTGCTGCAGGAGTGATGGGGTGCAGGAGTAATGGGGCCACCTGGGATCTCTCCACAGTGATTGCACGCTGGGTGGGATGTGCTGTGTGCCTCCAGTAATGTGAATGTGTCCCAGATGCACAGTTGGGAGGAGCCCTCAAGTTCGAGCAGCCATCGACTTGTTTTTCCTTTTTTTACTTGTTTTTCTTCTTTAACAAAAACTTCTCAGCTGTACTAAATGTTCAGTACTGCTTTTTCCACTGGAGGATTCTAAACTGTTACTGTGACACAGCCTGTAAGTGCTCACAAAATGACTTTATTTTACATTACTGTGGAAGTCCACATTTGGTTCTGATCACAAGCTCATGTTTACACCTTGCATTAACATGTTTGTCCATACAGCCAGATTCTTAGATGAGCGTCATCCTTCACGCACAGTCCAAAATTGACAGACTTTACGCAGCTCTTTCTGTGTGTATAGTAATACCTGACCAATCAAAGCTCTGTTGTCAGGCAGAACAGCTCATCCTGCTGAGTGACGTGATCGCTCTGTGTACAGAGTGTGTTTAAGTGAAATCCGAACGTGGTCCAATCACTTAAAACAAAGGTTACGGTGAGGTTTGGTCTGCTGTTACTTGTGGTAAAAAAACAGTGCATTTAGAGACTTGAAAGGTGTGACCTAAGTGTTAAGGCTGAAATCCTACATGAATATGGAATTTTAAAGCAGAGTAGTGGTTCATGTGCCATTATAATTCATTATAGCACAGTGTAGTAAAATGTGCGCCAAGTTAAATGCCTATTTTTGTTAATAGTGAATGAATAAGAATATTTCAGACTTTGGTTTGTAATCTTATGCAGACACGCACACAGTAGCGATATGACAGGAGAAATATTAAACACCGAAGCTGTTTTGTGCCATCATTCACCGTATAAACAAAAGACTGTACTTCGTGGTTCAGTGTTGCAGTTCCCTGTTTTTGATAAGCTCCTTTTCAGCTGTGTAAATCGTGCCCGCGTCCTTAATGAAATATGCAACGGCATTAATTATGTTCTTTCATCCTGCTTGGTTTCCTCATACGGTGTTGCTTTAGCAAAGTGTTCAGCCAAATCTTTCTGTATGTAAGTAAGGAGACTCCTCGGCTTTGCTTTGAACAGGTGTCACCGCTTCACCACTTTTGCTTTGCATTCTTCATTTTTAGATGAGATAAATGTTTGCTGCCATTTCCTCCTCCATCTGTTGCAAAGGCAAACTTTATAGTGGTGTTAGTGTTGGATTTTGTTCCTCATCTGTAGTTTTGTGAGGAGTCTCTTATTTCTGATTGGTCCTAATCCTTGACCGTAAAATAAAAGCCTTGTCCACATTGCGGCACTACTGTAGCAAAGCGTGAATGATCAAGTGCAGCTCCATAAGCTGTATAGCTGTATCTCTACTACAACGAAGCCAATTTAATTCATAGTCTCTGGAAAGTTAAGTGATGTGCATGGCGGTGACCCTTTAGAGGTTCAGCATCATAAATCTTGTGAGGACCATTCTTCATAGTGAAGCAAAGATGAGTTTTAGTCCAGGCATAATAGTTATGCAGTGTTAGGAAATTCAAGACTCGGTCAACTGCTCTGCCCTCTAAACAAGTCTTGATGAGATTTCCGCTTGCTCCCATGCTTCACTTCCTGTTGTTAAATTCTTTGCTGCTTTCCATTGGGAGCCTCCCAGCTTTCAAACAGGCTTAATCGTGAACAATGCTTCTTCGACAGAAGACACCTGGATGGAGGATCTTCCCTTTAAACTTCATTACTTGTATTACTCGAGGTTACAGGACTGCATTTGTGATGGTTTTCAGTGCTAGTTCTGTCCAGGCTGTACTTTAGCGAACTCTACAAGTTCCTCAAAACAAGACGGTTCATGTCGGTTACGCTGCCATCAGTCACGTTTCACATTATGCTCTGAGGAAATTACAAGAATTTCGGTCCAGGCGCTCCAATATCTCCCTCCTATGTTCTCTCTACAGCCTGCTGTATTTGAAATGTCTGGCAAGTGGCCTGGCAGTTAAGCTTTTCCAGATTACAAGCTTCCAGGCTCGTTTATAATGGAGATTTTTATCTTCACCACTGAAGCTTCTGGTCTGCATCTTTCATTCCTGCTCCTTAACTTGCATAAATCTTTTACCCCAAGCATTTGGCAGTGTCTGCGTCTGTTCTAGTGCTTGTCACGATCAGAAAATGTCAGGCTTTGTTGATTTGTCATCTGACTATTTTCATTTTCAAAGAGTAATTTTGAACAGACTGAGTGGTGTTTTAGTCTATACAGAAAGGTTTTTTTTTTTTTTTTTTTTTTTTTAATACTTCTTGATATAATCATTAAAGTCATTAAATATACATCATTACAATCTATAGTTTGCAGTGCTTTGTAATTATCCGATTGCCTTTAGGATAAAAATGACATGTTGATCTTTAGGCTCGGGTCATGGCTGTGGCATTATCTGGTTTACATCTAACATCCTGAATGTGTAGGTTTATAAGTTTATGGTTGCGTTGGGTAATGTCGATAGTGCTGCTTGACCTGCTTTATGCTATTTGCATCGCATCTGTGCATGTCAAGAGTTGAGCCAGTCAAACTGGATAATCCAGACATTGTGAAAAATGTTTGTGTCGCTGAAGTGCTCTCGGGTTTACATTATCAGCCCTGACCGCCATCGCTCACTCTTAGGGGATGTTTATTGGCTCCCCATGGAGTCGGGGAGATGAGCTGGATATTATCTCCTCTCACTGAGCTTTGCACAGGATTTAAAAAGAAATTGAAAACGCTTCTCTGTCCGTCCTCCTGCCGCACAATCTGTTGACATCAGCGTGAAAATAATAAGTTGGATTTTTGAGCCTCGCTTTAGCCGATCGACGTGTGAGCTTTACTTTAGATGGGAGTCCTGTCTTTGTCAGATTGTGGTTTCATTCGTTTGTGGTGTTCCACTGGATGAAGCTCAGGCTCAGATTACTTTAATACTGTGTGACTTTAGAATTATAAGGTTCTGTCTAGGTGAAGAGCAGTTCTGACTTGGTGTTAGCTGGGAAACTGTAGGGTTGTGTGTTCTGTGTTTACAGTTCAAAGCAGCCTATACTTTAAGCTTAATTTAAATACAGTAATCCAAGAGGAAAACCTAAGATATGTGTAAAGCGATCTTGAGCTTGGGAAAAGCCTGATATAAATCTATATAAAGAAAGCTTAAAGCAGCTGGGTTCATCCTGCAGGATTGTTCTCCATCCTGATTTTTCTGCTTAACTCTGATTTTGTGTAAATGGCATTTAATGCCACACAGCTATAGAGATCAAGGTTTGAACCTTTTTCAGCTTTTTATTTTTTCTTCTCTCTCTTCTCATCTCTAAAACATGGCAGTATACGATGAGACTGCTTTATTGATGCTCGGTGTGAAATGTAGATCAGTGAGTATATGCTACGAGATGGCATCTCGAGCTTCCCTCATGTAGATGGCACTTGCTGAGGACTGGAAAAGCCCACTAGCTCTTCAAAGCAAAAGCAATGCATCCCGTTACATCTCCGCTTATCCCACTCAGGGTTACAATGGAGGCTGTGCAGCCGGAATTCCTGAAAAGGGCGACCATTCATTGCAGAGTTCCACGGATTCTAACCCAGACCCCCAGGAACTGCTGTTTCCAGAAGTTGCTATCAAGCCACTAGAACTGCAGCAAAGGTCAAAGGAAACGTTTACAAGACCGTGGTGAGACCAGCTATGTTATATGGTTTGGAGACAGTGGAACTGACAAAAAGACAGGAGAAAGAACTGGAATTGGCAGAGCTAAAGATGTTGAGGTT
>JAVSBU010336344.1:0-10914 GCA_033118015.1 Loricariichthys derbyi | reverse complement strand
TTTGTCAAATAAACGCATAAAATAAAGAAACAAATATCATAAGTCATTAGAAGGTGTGTTTTACTCATATGCGACATTATTAAAACATACTGGGACTTTAAGTTTGTGGGTGTAACGTGAAAAAATTGAAAGGCACTGTATCTATATCTTGCTGTCTGTCTGTCTGTCTGTCTGTTTGTTTGTTTACATCTAATGCCCGTGTGTCTGTCAGTGATTACAATGAGAAGTTCTTGCATGACTGAGAATTGACAATAACCACATTATCATGATGTTAAAGCAGCAGAAAATCAATGTCATATCATTAGACAGATGGAACTGAAGTTCTGTAATTTATAGGATATTCTGCACTTGGTCTGAATATGTGGTTCAAAATGGGTAGCCATTTGTGCTATTCACGGCATACAGGCAGAACTTGGTAATCTTTTGAATTCCTTTGAATATGTGAGTGTCTATGCCTAAAATGCTGTCTTCCTGTCCCAGATGAGTTGTTTGGGCAGTGCCTTGCACAGCAGCAGGAGAGATTTCGCTACAGGGTGACCACAGACTTACTGGACCGATTACAGTCGTTACTACAGATGCTCATGAAAAAAGGTCCATCACACATCTCACATTTTCCCGTCTCAGCTAATGGCTCCCTTTAATACTCAGCTACCGCAGAGGCTGTTCTGCACTCATAAATGTATTTAATGGGAACTGCACAATGAAAAGACCACGATGTGAAGGATGTTTCATGTGATAGCAGCAAAAAATGACACTGTGTTATTACGAAGCAGTAAAGTATTAAAGTATTACTTTTGTCCAATGGTTTTTGCAGGGCTCACCTGGCAGGATGAAATCACCCAGTCAATTATAAACAAGGAACTTAGCAAGGTTACAAAGATTCCGCAGCCACCTGGTCTGAAAAACAAACCTTTGTCCAAGTAAGACATTTAGCAACAGAGATGAATTCTGTGTATTTTTGTATGTTTAATATGCATTATTATGTTCTGTGAAACAAATCATTGACCTAAATGGTCATGGACTGGACCTTACCATAGTTATACCGTGGTTTTATGCTTCTTTATTAGGCAAATATATAGTAAATAAGGATATTTTTATGAGAAAACTGCATAAAAAGAATAGCGTTACATAAATGCATCAGAGATACAGCTGAGAACAACTAGGAGATAAAGTTAGAGAGGCCAGAACTAGATGGTTCAGACATGTCCAGAGAAGGGACAGTGGGTATATTGGTAAACGGATGTTAGAAATGTAGTTACCAGGAAAAAGATGAAGAGGTAGACCAAAGAGGAGATAAAGGGAAAAGCCGAAAAAGATGATACAGCTGAAAAAATATGTGGAACTAAAACTGTTAGACAAGGAAATAACACAAAACCATGGTTCTTCAGTTACAGGCATACATTAACAATCACACATACTGTAAAACCAAAATATGAACATGCATGATGGAATATAAATATTCAATAAATATTGCTGGCTGCACACAACCTAGAGGGAATGAGTCAATATGAAGAAACACTAATTTCCAGAACATGCAATGCAGTATCAAGTTTAAGTGGGTAAATCCAGAGCAGCACTGCTAGTAGGAAGTCACATTGGTCAGACTTCTAGGTTTATGTAGTTGAAGCCAGCACAGCACTCGTAGTAAAAATTTTTCCATTTCACATCTCTGCTTGTGTTCACATTATAAGTGTTTGTGTGTAACACAGACCGTAACGTAGTTCCTACTCATGCACATGGTTAATGCACAGTAAATCAATATTCCTGAAAATAAATAAGATGAAAAATATTTAAACAAAACTTTAAAGTATGACATAGATATTTATTTATATTTAACAATACACATGCTAAACCTTTTTTTTTTTTTTTTTTTTGATCGACTGTTTATAGCTGCAATGTCCAGAGTTAAAAGCCATATCTTTACTTCTTGTTATAATTGTTAAGACCTCAGTCATTAAAGTGAAAGGACATTTATCGTATGGTCTTTAGATGGTGCTTACCTACACTTAGGGGTGGACGATATGGTAAAAATATTATATTGCAATATAAGACATTTTCATGAAACACAGTATTTGTCACAATGCATGTGATTCCAGACAAAATGCTTTAATAGCAACAGGTTCCCAAACTCTAATATTCAAATAGACTGTGTGGCCAAAAAAAGGTCACAATAAGTGACCTGCAATAAGTGAATTTCTGCAAAGTAGTGATGCTTAATAACTTTTCCCATACTGTACATGTACTTTTTAAAAAAACTTCTACTTAAATGTTCATAAAATGTTTTAAATTCTTATACCAAGATACGTAATTTTAAAAATTTGATATGAGTACTTGCCATTGAATATACGTCCTACAGCTAGAATGATATGAATCAAACAAAGATGGCCACTGCCGAACGACACTTTCAAAATAAAAGACTCTGCCTTTACCTAAATATATAGACTGGCGTGGAGTCTCTTGGGTAAGTGAAGTTAGCCACGATAAGAAAGTATTTACATCAATATTAAATATAGATAACTTAAATATCAATTAGTTAATTAACCCAAATAAATAAAAATTTTAGGTACTTATTTACACTGTATAATAAGTACTACGGATGTGCAAAAATACTTTAAACAGAGTACCGCAAAAACCCCGTGACACAGCAAAAATACCATGATAAATATTTTACATTAATATTTTTTGAAAATCCGCGAAACAGCGAGTCCGCGATAAACGGACTGCGAAGTAGCGAGGGAACACTGTATTATTATATATTATTCCACTAAAACTGTTTGTTCTCTAAAGTGTACTGTAATACAGTTTTTAAAAGAAAACTAGTAGAATTTTTCTAAATATAATGCAAAAAGTACCACAGTCCTTTATAAAACGTGTTAATATTCCTGTACTCATGCTGTGAGCTATATCAGTACAACAAAATATTTTTCTAGGAAAAGTAGTCAGTTATCCTTTCCCAAAATGGATTTGAAACTTGAACCTTCACGTTAAAAAACAAAAAAAAAAAACAAAACAAAAAAAAAACAAACAAAAAAACATTTTTTTCCTACATTGATAGCACTTAAATACTTTTTCAATACTTTTACTTGTTCATTACTATGTGTAAATCACAAAACTACACATATTATGTGACAGACAGCATTGAATTATAAAAACAGAATATTAATTTCTGTTAATCAGCTTTATTAATATTAATTAGCTTCCCATAAGTTTTATTCTTTCTTGCATATCTAATTCAGCATTATTCAGATGCAAATGTATTCATTGCAGTTTTAATTACCTCTTTCTTCTTATCACGCTCACCCCATCTCTCTCTTTCTTCATTTTAATTGTCTCAAGCTCTGATGGAGTGCCAGCAGATGAGCTAAATCCCAAACAGCACTATATGGACTACGTGATTGTTGATCCCCCTCAGTCCTCCCTCCATATGCAAAGCCTGGAACCGTATTCTTACCAAAAGGTCAGAACATCTATGCCATAAACACTCTCACAAAACTACTGACGAATTTAATTTAAAAGCTATTGTACTAATGTGTACCTTTTCCGTGCAGTACGGTTACCAAGATGAAGAGGAACGTTCTTTAAACCTGCTGCAGGAGAACATGTACCCCTCATCCTCTTCTCACTCCAGGGTGCCCAAACCCCATTCTCAACCTCTGAATAAAGACACACAGCTGCTTCAAGATCTGATATCCCTCTTCTTGACCACTTCAGAGCAGCCCACCTCTCGTCATCCAGTGGCAACACCCATTTCCACCTCAGCGTTTTTCCAAGAGCTTGACATTCCATTGGAATACAGCAAAGACTATGTTTCCAAGGACATGGCGGCTAGCAGACAGCACAAAATTAAGGAATTCCCCAAAGAGTATGGGCATGATCATCAGGGTGAGTCTGAGACGCAAGCTGTAGAGTTGAACCCCATTTTCTTTATAATTTTCTCCATAATGTATGAGGTTAACTCAGTAAACCAACTACTAACCGACTGTATAATGCTAATGCTGATCCAAAAAATAACGTGTCCTGAATGATTTCTTAACATGATAAGCATAGTTAATCCCTCACATTGAGATGTAACACTACTTTCTGTCCACGTTTCGATCCAATCCACAACACCTAATCTACATTTAAATTTTCTTACATTAAGACAGTCAATAAAAGACATTTTATAAAATGTAAAAATTGCAGAACATATGCTTTTAAAATAAATTACAAAAACCTTTAGCCGCCAGCAATTAACAGAAATGACTAGAAAAAGAATTTTAAAATTGTAAACAAAATGTTCTATTACAGTGTCACCATATCTTAAATAACCAAGTAAAACCATTTTTTTTAAATTTCTGATGAATAACAATTTAAAATGTGTACTTTTTGATAAAAATTTAAACAAAAAAGAATCTTTAGTGTACTGCAATTAACCTCTTGAGACCCTGCATCCTCATTTGAGGACATTAAAAACAACTTCCTGTACAAAGTTTTTATACTTGTTAGGTCCTACTAATCCCAAATAGCTAGGAGAAATAAAAAATGCACACCAAGCAAAGTCCGGGTCTCAGGTTAAAAGAAATTAGGAGGAAAATAATGCTACTGCAACACAATGTGTTATTGTAATAGTGTCACCAAAGTGTGATGTTTAATTGAAAATCAAAGTAAGCAAGCAAGGTTACTGATCCTTTAAACATCATCTGTCTCAAATTCACCAGCTTCTACTGCAGAATGGAAGATCTTTGTATGGGAGCATGGCTCTTTGGTGTTCCAAAAATGCAATCATTACATCATTACACCCATCCTGACAAATGTGATAGAAAGAATACCTACAGGTGACAGTAGTCACTAGAAGTTTGAATTTTTTGGTTAATCAATAATATTAATATACATTTAAAAAACACAAATAAGTGTTCTTTGTTTTGTTGGACACATTTATTAATTCATTATTTCTCAAAAGACAAAAAAAAAGGTCATTAATGAAACAAGGTTAGTCAGGGTAAACCGTTTTGAAACTGAATTTGAAACACCTATGGAGCTTTGGATTCATGTAATCTCAAAGCCTATTCCAAACTTTAAATTGGCTAGGACAATTATCATATACTGTTGTAGTATTCGAGTTTAGGCCACGTCTCAAAACTATAAATGAGTGTTCTCATCTCAGTCTTGACCTCATTTGGACTTGTCTTGTCTCAGTCTCTGGGTAAGGCGAATTTGGACCAGCCTGTCTATTTTAACATTATTATGAGCAGAACATGTTTCTAGCAATATAAAATACTAACAATTAATTCAAACAGCATAAATCAGTCCTTTCTCTACACTCAGATTTGCTAACAAAGAAAAACAAGTTACTGCTTTTCATCCTTCAGTATCCAATCAATAAACATATTTTATTTAAAATATTCTAATGTTAAGACTGAAAGTGTACATTTTCACCTGCTCACTTTACCATGTCTGCAAAATCTGGAATTACTATTATTATGTTTTCACATTTAATAATAAAGATAGAATTAATGTTGTTTTTTATAATCAGTTGAACTTATGTGGTGGCTTATAATGAAGTTTGAAAGAAGAAGGGAAACAGAATCATCATCATTTACTTCCACAAGTTACATTGCCTTAGTTTAATACTATAATTTAATGATAATTAATAATAATTTTTACATTATTTTAATGTTATATTTTACACAATATATGATTAAATGGAGTGTCATACTATATGCAGTGTTTAATAAATTATAAAGGGAATGAGAAATATTAAATATTTCCATTTTCTTTTTTCTTCTTGTATGTTAAACCAAATCCTAATCTGGTCTTGTCTCTGTTTCCTTCTCGTCCACTCTTACTCTTGGTCTTGATTTGGCTCTAACAGTCTTTACTACAATACTTTTACCATGTTTAATGAAACTGCAAGGACTGAAAAGGCAATGTTTGTAATGTGATAATATGCAGCTTTATCAGTTTTACTTTAGAATGAGAGCTGCTATGGTTGAGGATTACTTGTAACTGACTGCATTTACATGTACAGCTCAAAAAATTAGACTCGTGAAAAGGTTCATTTTTTTCACTTATTTTAGAAAGTGAAACTCATATTATATAGATTCATTACACACACAGTGAAACATTTCAAGCCTTTATTTCTTGAAATTCTGATGTTTTTGGCCTACAGACAATAAAAACCAAAATTAGTCTGTTACGTAAGATCAGTAAAAATGATATTTTAAACATACTTTTCAGAAGCTTGACATTTATGTTCATTTCTATGCACTCAATACTTGGTTGTTCCTCCTTTTGCATGAATTACTGCATTAATGTGCCGTGATCAGCTTGTGGTTCTGCTCAGGTCTAATAGAAGCCCAGGTTACTTTGATAGCAGCCTTCAGGTCACCTGCATTGTTGGCTCTGGTGTCTCTCATCTTCCTCTTGACAATAGCTAATAGATTCTATATGGCGTTCAGATCAGGTGAGTTTGCTGGCCAATCAAGTTCAGTAGCACCATGGTCATTGAACCAGCTTTTGGTACCTTTGGCATTGTGGGCAAGTACCAAGTCCTGCTGGAAAATTAAACCAGTATCTTCATAAAGCTTGTCAGCAGAAGGTAGTGTGAAGTTCTCTAAATGTCCTGCTAGATGGTTGTGTTGACTGTGGACTTCAGAAAACACAGTGGACCAACACCAGCAGATGACATGGCATCTCAAATCATCACTGACTGTGGAAACTTCATACTGGTCTCCAAGCACCATGGATTCTGAGCCTCTCCAATCTTCCTCCAGAATCTGGGACCTTGATTTCCAAATGACATGCAAAATTTACTTCCATATGAAACATTCTGTAACACTGAATTTTGGGTTTTCATTATCTGTAAGCCACAGTCATCAAAATTCCAAGAAATAAAGGCTTGAAATTCTTCACTCTTTGTAATGAATCTTATAAACTTATAAAACAGTTTTTGCATTTTAGTCTCTAAACATTATCTATTCTTGATACCAAATTTGAATGAAGCAGCCTAATATGTCAGAGAAAATATTTCAAAGGTTTTGGGGGATTTAAGCTTAATAACCATCTTTATGGTCTAATGTGCTAGCTGATGACTGCAGAGTCCTGGCAGTACCTTCTGGCAGGTCAGGGATCAGGTAGCCAAGGCTGTGCCTGAGGGAGGAACGCTGGATGGGGGAATCCCCCCCCCCCCCCCATCACTACAACAGTGACCAATACCTAATCCTGCAATGGAATGGTGCCCTTTTCAGAGTAAATGCTTGTCTGCACCATGGGAATTTCAGAGCCCTCCATGACCTTGACTAAAATAAACTAGGACAAAATGTTTTTAAGTTCTCTATCAAATGAAGTTTTCTGTTGAACCATTTCCGAGACCTAAGTGTTGACATTTATATGCAGACCCCACTCGGCAGAATCTGAATGAGCTTCTTCTGCAGCATGGCTTTGACCTGTCTCGACTGGACCCTGGAGACATGGACCGTCTCTTCTCTGTCCTGGATCTCCTGCAGAACGAACCTGCAATTATGCAGAGTCAGGGTGACCCATTATTAATTAAGTCCTTAGGGATTTATAGGAATGCAAGAAATGACCTAGCTTTGTGGTGAGCTTCTGTCATTAGAGTAGTAACAGTTTGCTAATTGTTTTTTTCTTTATAGATCATACTGTTGATTCCTTTACACCACAAAAAATGGTAAGCTCATTTATTTAAGACTGATTCTTCCTTGTTGCTCTTGTTAATGTTATAGAATGGCCTGGCCAGAAGATGGTGTTGTATGCACTGTTCAGAGGAAATGGGCTCCAAGTGTGTTTTATCTCCAGCAAATCAAAGAATCAAATCTGAATATGTATTTTGCCTCTTTATAGATAAAGATTACTGAAGGGACAATGACACATACTGTGGAAAAAGCTCCAGCCCCAAACTATTCTTCTTCCATATCTTCTGCTCTTGATGACCGCAAGGCTGGAGGATCATCACAGACCAATGATATTGGGACTGGCAACAAAATAGCCCTATTGAAACAAGATAAAGGGTGGAAAGCAGAGGAGAAGGAATGGGTTCCCAATACAGCACCAGTAAAGAATCAGACCACTTACAAAGAGGAGCATGGATACATCGTTTCAAACAAGAGGTACAACCTTTGCTACTTATCTTGTTCTGTCTAGTTTATGTGTCAACGTCAGAGGTTTTGTCAAAATGAAGATTTTTATTTTTATTATATTGTTAGTTGTTTATATTGTTAATACACTGCTTGTCCAAAAATAAAGGTCACACACAACAATATGTAATTTTAAAGCCTTTAGCTTTGATTATGACACGCATTCGCTGTGGCATCATTTTCACAAACTTCTGAAATCTCACAATTTTATTTCTGTCCAGAGTTGCATTAAACTTTCCCTAAGATCTTACATTTACAGCATTTAGTAGACTCCTTATGCAGAGTGACTTACAATTTACACAATCTTACAATTAAGCAATTGTGGGTTAAGGTTCTTGGTCAAGGACCCAACAGTGGCAGCTTGGCAGAAGTGGGATTTGAACCCTGGACCTTCTGGTCCATAGTCCAACACCTTAACCACTAGGCTACCAAAGTTCTTATATTGAGGATGGGAGATTTGGATCCCTGTGCAAAGTCTTCTCCAGCACATCCCAAAGATTCTCAGGTCTGGTTTGGACCCTGTGGTGGCCAATCTATGTGTGAAAATGATGTCTCATGCTCTCTGAACCATTCTTTCACAATTTAAGCTCAATGAATCCTGGAATTGCAGTATTGGAATATCAGGGAAGAAAAAAATCCATTGATGGAATAACCTGGTCATTCAGTATATTCAGGTATCAGCTGATCTCATTCTTTGGGTTCATAATGTTGCTGATCATAGCCCCGCCCCCACAGGCGGTAACCTTTTATTGGATAGGAAGTGTATTTAAACTTTGAAGTTTACATCACCTATTTATGTGAGATTATTGGCTGGTTGTGAATTAGAAATCGAATTATTGCCTGAGTCTTAAACTCTGAGATTTCTCATGAGCTGATTACTCAAGTGCATGTATACTCGTTGATCGGATTACTGACAAAATATGACTTTGGGCAGTTATTGGATTATTAGGTGCATAAAAAGCTTTGAAGAGCCAGTCATCTGGTCATCCAGTAGAAATTCATTCCACCACCTGGTGGTGCTAGTGCTGAAAAGAGTCTTGAGTGATGGCTCGAGTCGAGACGTGCTCGAGTTTCTCGGGTGAGGTAGAGAGTGGGGTTTGATTAAAGCCTTTGGGTGGAAAGGGGATAGTTCACTTTTAGATTTGTAGGTGAGCACCATTGTTATAATCTGATGTGGGAAGCTACAGGGGGCCAGTGAAGAATGCAGCAGTGGGGTGACATGTGCTACCTGGAAATGACATAGCTATCTGACATGCATTGTAATACACTGGCAAATTACCCTTATTAGCTCAGTCTTGCTGTGTATAACGGTAAGTACATGCCGTCCTCCTTTACCATGTCATGAATGTGTCCAGACTTCTCCTCTTCATCTTCAGCCACCATTGTGCACTGAATATACCCAACCCTGTTTTGGCTACAAGAAAAGAATACACTGATTGAAGATGCAAGCAGAATATAATTTTATCATTAGAGGGTCTTCATTGTATGATCTGATATAGAGAGCCAGACAAGATTTTATTGGCATTATCTCATACTTTGTGAAGCATTAATCTCATCATCTTGGTGTCATCTTGTAATCTTATAAGAGCATATAAATTATATTGAATTAAGCTTCAAACACTATGCATTCCCTTTCTTTTATTAGAAAATGTTCAGACCTCCTGAGATTACAACTGTTATGTATAATATTTCAGCTGTTTTTACACATTTTGTCTTGATGTAGAACAAATCAATAAGCAAGACAACAGTTATGAAAATTACTATTATAATGGGGCTGCAAAACGAATCAGCATCCTGATGTATTACTTTGTAGTGTCAAATTTAATTACAGCCATCAGTCTGTTTGGATATGATTCTGCTTGCTTTGCACAACTATACTGGAGAATATCAGCTCGTTAATGAGCCGAATTCAAACGGGATTAGTTTTATATAGGGAGATGGACTACAGCACCATATTTTCAGGACTATAAGACGTGCAGGATTATAAAGCGCAGTGTCAATGAATGGGTCAAATTCCATATATAAGGCGCACTGGATTATAAGGCGCATTCAGCGAAACAAAACAGTCAGATAAGTCAAACTTTATTCAACTCATTCACATTAACTCTAAACATTGTTCAGTTCTAAGATAAAAAAACAATACACTCACTTTTCAGTTCATTCCTCCTCCATAAATCCATTAAATCCATCATTCTCAGTGTCTGAGGTACAGTTGAGCGATTTCAGCATCAATGCATGTCCATATCTGGATCTGCATGTTTCAGCATGTCTGGATCTCTCTAATTATTATCCAAGACCCATTGCTGCTACTTGGCTGTTTAATGATGATTCAGTCCGTAGTGAAAGTTTGAATAGAGTCGAATAGACTGTATTGACACTTCTACCTGTTGTTCTCTGTCCAGTAATGTCCTCTGTGGCCATCACATTTTGTTCCCTCTGAAACTCTGTTTGGTCTTAATTTCAATCTGTAGAGTAAAAACCTCCACCATTTAATGTTGAAATTTCTCGCAGCTGCTCTATTTCCATGTTCTATTGTGTACCTTATAGCCTTGAGCTTTAAATCCACTTCATAAGCACGTCTCTTATCGGGCAGCATTTTGAGTTCGTAACAAACACCCTGACTACGGTTACCGTAATGCTCCAAAAATCCATCAAGCGCTTCAGCTTTGTTGCTTACCAAAGTCATTCTAAAACATTTTGACATTTTTTTGAGCACCGTGTACCACATAAAATCGGTCAGTAAGCACAACCAGAATCCATACATAAGGCGCACCGGATTATA
>JAVSBU010336336.1:0-10915 GCA_033118015.1 Loricariichthys derbyi | reverse complement strand
AAAATACAAATTTTATAGTTTACAAGGAGACGTTTTACACAGGGTAATAAAGCCGAAGAGCAAATAATGAGTCATATTTCATTCATTAAGATCTAGGATGTGTTATTTTAGTGTTCCCTTTATTTTTTTTGATCAGTGTATAAACATGAAAAGTGAGAAAATATAATAATAAAGGGAATAAAATGTGAGAGGATATTATAGAAGAAGTGCATTATGACTGATATGACCTTTTTTAAAAAAGAGTCTCAGTTTGTAAAAATAAAACGCATTGTTTTATTTATTAACTAAACTAGGCTTCAGTCTCAATCTGAGTAAACTGTGCCATGATGTTTTCTGCATTTGCACTGCGAGTCATTTTTAAAGCTTCAATTTCCTTACTTTTTACAGTTTTAATTATGGAAAAATATTTACTGTGTTGCCTTGGTGCTAATTACGTATTTGTACATTAATGTGCTTTTCACATGTTGTGTATCAGTCATAAATACAAAGTTCTGCGTTTCATTGATCACGTTTGCTTGACAAAGTCAAAGCCAGGTTTATTTTTATAACCCTTTCTGCAACAGACGGTCGTCTCAAAGCAGCTACACAAATATCTAGGCCCACAACCCCAACTGAACCCCAACTAAGGTGACAGTGGCAAGGAAAATAAACGTTGTAATGTAATGAGAAATAAAGCTTGGAGGACCAGAACTCAAAAAGTACCAAACCTCCTCAATGTTATATGTAGGAATTAAAGCTACTCAATTCATGAATTTGTAGTAATAGTTGAAATGCACAGAAACTAAATAGAAAAATTAGAAGGGAGAGCATATTAAAATTAAAAAAACATAATATATAGCATCTAAACATACACAGAGGAAAATTTAAGTTAATACAGTAAAACTACAAAATATAAGACAATTATATATAATAAAATAATAAATATAATAACATCAGCGTTATTTAGTCCAATCGTAATAGCTTCTCATGTCTTTGAATTATGATTTACTGATTTAACAAGTTGAACTCAAATAACATATTTCTGATCATTTTAATAAACCAATAACAAATGGATTGGTTTTCCAGACCGTACGCCAGATGTTAGTGCCTTATCTGGAAAGTTGCCCTGAACCGGAGCATCTGTTTGTGTTTATTCTGTCTGAAACTATCTGTAACTTTAGAAAGCCGGTGGTTGTGGCCTGACCACAGAGCCTCAGTGACGCCCAGCTTCATCAGGATCCATTAAAAGGACAACGGAACTTTAAACATTGCTTTGAGACCAATCCAGATTTCAGGACAACATGATATTTAAAAATACATTGACTGGGCTTTATGAAATCCTTATAACATAACACAGTCCATTATTAGAATAACAAGATTATTGAAATCCAACAAACTTTATTAGGTACATCTCGTTTGTATCGCGTTGACCCCTTTTGCCTTCAGAACTGCCTCAATTCTTTAGTTGATGGAAACTTTCCTCAGAGATTTTGGACCGTATCGACATGTCGTTGCAGACTTGTCAGCTGCGCATCTCCCATTCCACCATGTCTTAAAGGTCTATTGGATGTGAAGTTGTTTGAGTTCCGGTTCAAGAACGCAGTGTGAGCTGATTAGAGCTTTGGGACATAGTGCGATATCTTGAGCTCTTAAAGGGGATCACATGGTCAGCAGCAATACTCAGGTAGGCTGTGGAGTTTAAACGATGCTCAGCTGGTATTAAGGACTTGAAGTAGACTAAGAAAATCACACCATCACAGCAGCGTCAACTGCTGATACAAGGCAGGGTGGATCCGCGCTCTCGTGGAGTTTAGGCCAAATTCTGACCCGACCATCTGGATGCTGCAGCAGAAATCAACCCATCAGACTGGGCGACATTTTTCCAATCTTCTTTTTTCCAGTTTTGGTGAGCCTGTGTGAATTATAGCCTCAGCCTCAGGTCCTATTATCTTGACTTTAGTAATTATACCACAGTTAGCCATGATCCTGCAATCTGATTGGCCGAGAGACGTCCTATGAGTGCCATTATTACCAGATAATGTCACTCCGACCACTTCACATCACTGTGCCATATAGACTGGTAACCTAGCAACACCAACCATATCATAGCAGCAATGTTATAATTATATGAGTAAAATAAATGAGTTTACAAAAAAGGTTTATAAAATATGTCGGCTTTAAAAACCTTTTTGATTTGCATTTGAAAGATGGATCTACTAAGAACGTCAGTACAGTAAATCAAACGGGTTCTTGATGTCGTTGCTTCTTTTCAGTTCTTTCTTCTTTTCTTTCCAAAGACGTCATTGACTGGTGTTAAACTCTGCATCTTTCATTATTAACCATTTATTATTTATACAGTGTTATTGAGAATAAAATAAAACAGAATACAAGAAATAAATAGATTATATTGAAATAGAGAATATGAGTACATGTTATTTAGTAATCATTAGAGATGAGGTAACAGTTTTGGTGGCATGACCTCCTCAGTCAGCAGGAGGAAGGGAGGAGGTACGGACTTGTGCAAAACCTTGTGACCCTCTGGAAAATTGGAGTTAAAAAAAAAAAGACTGTCAGGAGGCTCCAGCTGATCTTGGCTTTGAGCTCTTATGGATGAGGATGATGAATGATAAGCACATCTGCATCCCACATCTGTAACAGCTCTCGGTATAATAAGCTGATTCTCTGAGCTCCTCGGGCTCCGTCTCCAGCTAATTAGGATCTCAGATTAAGAGTGAAACTCCTCAAGAAGTCATGGAACTGCTTCTACAGTCAGTCGTACAGTTATCGCTCATGTGCTATTCCCTGTAAATTAGAGTCTCTCTGAGAGCCAGTAAAAGCTGCAGCAGCTGCGGGTTCATTATGAGCAGGGAAGGTCGAGTGTAATGTTAAACTGCTGCAGGTTTGGGTCATGTTGGAACTAGCAGGGCTACGACACCTGGGGTTTTAGTTGTTGGGTATGTGAGATCAGCGCCAGGTCACTGCTGAGACAAGTCCTGCTTTAGTTTTATTTTCTCAACTTCATGCAACAGGCAGCAGGTTTGAATTACAGTTTAGGTTAAGTTCTGTTTATATATGTGTGTATATATCATCATTTATGTCTTATACTGTATGTCTGTTCATTGTCTTCTTCTGGAGTGTATCAGCGCAACGGGCAGCGATTAGATTTACAAATGTACATTTTACAAAAGAAAGGGGATTAAATATATGACTTTGCATATGTACTATGGTCTTATTCGTGCCATGCGTCATGTAGAGTACTGTGCAAAAGTCTTAGGCCACCATTAGATTTCTTGTATATTTGGAGGATTCTTCACTCCATAGTGTAAGGGTCCCTGCCATATCCACACCATGCCAGTAGGGAGCTGGGCGGTTGTGGAATGTCAGGGAAAAGAAGCAACGAAGCAGCTGTGCCATGTGCACGCTCAATGAGTCATCTAATTGTCAGGCATCGCGCCAGGCGTGGGTTTCTCCACTATCTGGCAACTTGGCGCGGCATCTGAGTACGGCTCGAGCACACAGCTGAGTCTTCCTGTATCTGCCGCCTGCATGCGCGATCGCGTTGCGGGTTGTTTATTAGTAATCAGGATTCGGATCAGACTCAATCCGGGCCGGGTCATTAGCTCTCCCGCTGTATGATAAGCTGGGTTTTTCCATCCCGTTTTTCCATCGTTTTTGATCTGCCACAGCTCACGCTGCCGTATGGGGCTTGGTAAACGGGGTTACTGGATATGTGGGCTTCCATCTATCTGCTAGGCACGTCCCACGGCTGGGGCCTATATACCGCACAATGTGCTGAAATGGGGATTGCACTCGCGGGTGCACACTCCAGCCATGCTCGTATGGCGCCAGAGAAGGTGAGGGACGAAGGTATCTACCTGCCCTTAGTAGAGGGTAGGTGGCGTATGAGCTGGAGCTCAGAGGTATTCGGCAGGGTTTAGATTGTCAGTGTAGGGGCAGTTAGCTGCATCTCTGCGCTGCCCAGTCTCCCTTGGCACCCCTTGTGCCATGTGGTCGTACAGGCAGTGCCGGACCCAAAGGGTCCTCATGGGGGTACCACAGGTTCATGTTGCATTCGGGGAGTCATTGTCCCAACGTAATGGGACCTTCAGGGCTGTGAACTTCAGAGAGTATGCCAACCACAGACCCAGGGCCCCGCTTCCTTTGTGCCCTGCTGCCTTACCTCTTCCCCATCCCTGCATTGTATTGAACTTTCAGTACCAAGAGATCAAACACCTGGACTTTCAATGCTGGGACACCACAACAAACTATATGGTGCCAGCAGAACAAACTCTGGCAAGATGTTCGGTTGTGTGTAGAAGCAACGTCTCCAGATGTGTGAAACAAACCAGAGAGGCTGAGCGATAAGGTGCTGAACCACCCATGTATCCCTAGTTAACCCACCTGGTGAGGTGAGATTTCTGGTGAATAAATCTGTAAGGTCCAGGTGTACGACCTGGTGGTGGTATATTCAGGTATGGTTTCATGTGATGTGGTAATAAATACACAAGTAAATTAATAAAATTCATTAATTCAATCTGATTAGCTGGGAGAAGTTCTGAGAGTGAAGTAAAATAAATGAATTATAAATTAATACATTTATAAAATCTAACAGCTTCATAAACCTTAGACTTAAATTAGTTAGCTGGAGCTATTTACATTTAGGGCATTTATTAGACGGCCTTATTCAGAGCTAGTTAAAATGAATACTCTTACAAAAGTGGCTTAAGGGTCTTATTCAAGGACCCAACAATGGTTGCTTGGCAGAGGTGGGATTTGAACCCTGGACCTTCTGGTCTGTAGTCCAATACCTTAAATGCCAGCCTGTTACACAAGAAATGTTATACGTACTTAGAATGGTGACGAGCGTCTGTGTCGTCTGCTTTCTCGACTGTGCGTCGCATTATATAATAATAATAATAATAATAATAATAATAATAATAATAATAATAATAATAACGTTTTAAAGAATGTTGATTTACATTTTAAGTGCACGCTTCTGCAAAACGTAATGCGCACATTTTAAAAGATTGGACAGAATCTGTGTGTAAAAGTCTTAACTAAATTGTGTTACTCCCTGCAGTTGTGTTTCTTGTAGAAAGTCAAAGTCAAACAACAACAATAAAAAAAGCTGGTTAGAAGCATGTGGGAAAACTTCCATGGGAAAATTTTATTTAGTCAAATAAGAGCAAAATCAGGTTTCAGAATGGAGATTTTCAAAATAATCAGCGGTGCATGGCAAAACCAACATGGACATTTTAAAAACACAGAACCAGGCTCGGCGAGCTCGAACACCTGACGTAATACCAACATAATACTGTAACAGCTGCTCCCGACGCTCTGCAATCGCAACGTTCACAACAGAATACAAAATCTCAGCCGGTGGAACATCGCAGACGTGGTGCAACAACGCAGTGGCAAAAACAATTTAAACAACCTCTACGTGAACTACGTCGGAGGGAAAAAAATGAGGGTTAACACAGGCCACAATAGATACTGAGCACGACCCGAAGTGGGCATTACCACGGCAACAACGCACATTACCGACATGAAAGGATGAACAGTTTTAAAAAAGGAAGGAATATGAGCATCGCAATAATACGTACAATCAGCTTATAAACAATCGGATAAAGCTCAGACACCGCTGTACGTCATATGGGGGACAAAGGGAATGGGATTGTGTTTTTGTCAAAAATCAAAACGGGAAAAAATAGATGTTTTATGCCACTGGATTCTAATTTTCTATCACAAAAATGAGGCACCTAAAATCAGTTCACGGCGGCAGTAACTTCAGGCTCCTGCAGATGGCGGTGCACGAGGACGATCGGGTTATACAGAGTCATAGATCTCGTTGAATGTATAAATTTGGGCTGTAGTGTGAATTTGCGTACGATCACAAGGCTCTACCAGCAGCGGCAAAAAACCCAGCCTACAGGAAACTCTCGCCTGTATTCGAGGATGTATTTCACGTTTTTAAGAATGTTTTTGTCAAATTTTGACATAGTTTTTTGGTTGCTGAGTATCACACCGATTCCTTGTTCCTGGTCTTGTCGGGCTCTTTAAAGTGCCATGGGGGCGATGTTAGAGTGCTTAACAGGACCTTGTAGGCGGAGCTATGAGCCGTTTGAAATCCATATTTGGGTTTACATGCTGAATGCGGTTATTGATTGAAACATTTAGGCGGAGTTAGAGAAATAAATATTTACATGTGGGTGATCCTTTCTTATCGGGGCACTAAAAAGCTCACAGAGGAACATGTGGGTGGAGTTAAGAGTTCTGAATACGCTGTGGGTGGAGCTACTGGATTGCCGTGTTCAGCGTTGTCGTATTGCTGAGTGATTCTCACCATACCCATGAACTGATTTAAGCTTCTTTTCTTGTCCCTCTAGTAAGCCTTAAGTGTATGTAAGGGTACTGAAAAGTGGGCGGAGCTTAAAGACTTTTCTGCAACTTATACTCATATAATACTTTATTTAATAAATGTTTTCTCACTTCCGAAATTTTCCCCTTCTGTGAAAGCCGTCCCTAAATTTATATGAATAAATGTACAGCGTTTAAGCTCGAACCCTCATCCAGAGGCATTAACCTCTGAACAGCCAAAACGCTGGCAACTTGCCACGTCTGGGATTTGAACCTTTCTGATTACTCCTCCAGAGCTTTAACCGCTGAGGTTGCTCTCCAACGAGCCAAAAGTGGATCATGTGATGCATTTAAACCAGTCGATAAAGCGTTTCACAACTTTCCCTCATAACACATTCGCTTACACGTGTCGGCACACGACCAGAAACAAGCGTGTCATCACCGAGTCATTTGCTTGGCCTGACGAGCATCCAGCAATTAGCCTGACCTTTTAAAGAGAGGACGTGTTCATCAGCTCCAGCGTGAGTGTTGCAATAGTAAAGTAAAGGCTGTCTCAGCCATATCAGTGTCTGTCCCATAAGCCAACAAGTAGAGAGAGCGAGAGAGAGAGAGAGAGAGAGAGCTGGGTAACGAGATAATGGAGTTCATCCACTTTCTGATTTATCAGAGTGACAGGTGCAGCGTTCCAAACCTCAGAACCACGCCATCAATCAACCCGAGTTCATCCAAGGTGCATGTTTAAAGTTAAACCCCCATCATAGGACAGCAACTTCAACATCGAACGAGAAGCTGTAATGTTAAGGAGAGAAACCTAAGCACCGCTAACAGACAGTCACCTCGTCTTTCTTAGACTGTTCTGCAAATATAACGGGATAGACGTTAATGCTAGAGATATGCCATGAGATCTGTGGGATTTGGACTCGCAGGACCACGGAAGGAAAGAAACGCCGCAAGAATAAAACTTTACACTGCTGCAGTTTCAACAGGAATATTTACACAAGAATCATTACAAAAACAATCCTGTAGCTGCTTCTCAAACAGGGCTCAGGAGAATAAAAATGCAAGGTTTCCTATTAAAGAAACTTGCAGATAATCAAGGTGAGAGCTTTTAGTGTGGGGTTAAAAACTAATTCACAGAAGTTTAAATCCCAGTCGTGTAGGAAATGTTTTTATTTTCCATTTTAAGCCCGGGCTGAAGTTCTTATGACTAAGTTTTAAATATTAACAGATAGTGTGTTTTTTTTTTTTTTAATAAAGGAGCATTGTCTCAAAGCAGCGTTCAAATTTTCTTTGATCTTCTATCTTCTTCTTTGATCTTTTTATCTAAGGCGAATCCCAGTTTGTTACTTCTAATATTTAAAATTCAATATTTTGATGTTTTTGGTTCAACTTTCTATCTACACTGCTTTTCTGACGGGCTGTACAAATTCCTTGTTTCATAAAATGTACTTTTGAAATGAAATTTAACATTTTCTCATGCTCGAGCGACACGAGCAGTGACTCGCCAGCCTCCTGCATAGGTGACAGAGCATGAAGATAAATTTGGGATAAAGAGAAAAATAAAACCTTCTGAAGTCTTGCTATTGATAAAGTATTAAATATAAACTGTTTAAACACTGTGTAATTTATTAAAATCTTTAAAAGCATTTCGTATAGGAAAGTAACATCCTTCTAATGGCTTTTCTTGCTGATCTCTGTTAGCAGTATAGCCCATCAAGTTCAGGCAAGTTCACCCTCTGATTAGCCACAGCTCGGCTGGTGAAATCAGCGATTAAAGACAAATAATTTACGGCGAACAAGCGAGTTACGGATGCAATTAAATTTTTCCCCCTTCTCTCATCTCCTGCTGGACGCCAGGGAATCAGGCGGTGCATTTTCAAGCGCAAATAAGACCTAATATTAGCAAGAAATTTGATTTGACTGAAAGTTTTGCCTGTTAAGCGAGTAAAGGCTCCCTTATATAATTAGTGGACGTTCTTATTAAACATAAAGCGAGACGAATTGCTCCCGTCGCACAGCTCTTGTTAAAAACCTTATAAAGTATTAACATGACTCTGTTTAATCTTGGGACCGTTTTCTCCAGGCTGTAAAATTTCATTTTGTCTGCACTCTGCACTTTTAATTAAAATGGATTCTTTTGCTCGACGTTTCCCCGGTGCACTCTCTGACCAAACAGCTCCAGAAATATTGGCACCCCTGGTAAAGATGGGTAATGTAGATGAAAAATGGTTTTGTGTTTAATGACTTTATCTCATGCTGGAAATATGAGCAGCCAAAATGAAGGGAATTTATTCCGTTGCTGTTATTATTGGCGTCTCAGACTAAAGGGGCTAGCGTCACATGGCAGACGTGCCTTTGCTGATCGACCGTGTCCGGTTACGGGAACATGGCGTAACCTTTCATTCCTTTAATACTTGCACACGAGTCATCGTGGTTCCTGATGTGTTAGCACGCTGCAGGCCTCGTGTGATCCCGGTTCCTGTGGCCAGCCCTGACACGAACGTGAAAAGAAACGCGAAATGCAAGTGGTTTAGTCATAAATAGCAGGAGTGGAGTGGGGGGGGGGGGGGGGGGGGGGGGGGGGGGGGGGGGGGTTGAGGCGGGTCGATTCTAAAGCCTGAAATGGAGATCTGTACAGTTCCACGGGTACGCGGTGGAGAAACGGGATGATACGAGGTGGAGCGGATGATACAACAGAGCAAATATTAAACAGAACACCTGCCTGAAATAAAACAGAGACGCTTATGCGAAAGGTGCAAGAAGGTTTCTCTATCAAAAATAGTAAGGCAAAGATTGTACGTCCACGTCGCCGCCGCCTCCGCCTCCTTCCGCCCCGTTACCTGAGCTTTAGAAAGTCCGATCGCATGTTCAGAAAGGTTCTCGTCGGCTTTTTTCGTTACGTTTAGAAAAAGCGAGTTATGGGGCTCAGTGCACCGCTTTGTCGAGTCCCGATCCGAATTCGCGTTTCCGCTTCGAATGGTGCGGTGCTGAGTATAAAAACTGACAGAAAAACTCGACAAAAATAAAGTGATCGAGACCCAGCGTCTCACTTTCATCCAGGCTGCAAAGACTTTTACGGAAATAAAACCAGCAGCTCCTCCAGGTCCTGTAACCAACGCTCGTTAGTTTTCAGCATCACACCTTGTAGTAAATGTTAGCCGGACTCTGAGGCGGCATCTCCTGCACGATATAGACAGGGTGACCGTAATCTCCGCTCACTTTCTCGTAATGAGGGCAGTAGTTGTTCTCTGTTCGTAACGGGATGATGATGTCGCTGGGCTCCGAACCCCCGCTGCTCACCAGCTTTGGGCCCGCGAGGGTGCTAAGCGACAGGGCGGCCGGTCGAGGCTGCGTGGGCTTCCGCGATCGTTTGCGCACCTTGATGAGCAGGATGATGAGGAAGACGATGAGGATGAGGAAGATGACGCAGCCAGCGCCGATGGCCGAGAAAACGGCGATCTTGGAGCCCAGGATTCCGTCCACACTGTCATCCTTGTTCTCCTGGTTCATGGTGTCTGAAAAAAACACGGGTTACATGTTAAAGAGATTGATTTTTTTTAACCAATGACAGCATACAGACAGATTGTTGTTTAACTTTGCTTTTAATGGAAACTTCCTCAATGCTAAAGAAAGACAGCAGCAGCCACTGGCTTGTTCCTGAAACTCTGCTCTAGCGTTAGTTTTAACCTTGTTCCCTTCGTTAGTTTGGTCAAATTCCACATACTCAGCAGGCCTTTCCTGTTTTAAAAGGAGTTGGCTTCTTTTCACTAAATGGCTTATTTTTGCTATGTATCTACAGTATTGAAGGTGTGACTGTGTCTGATATAGATGCATACTTTCTCATTAGTATCCCTACTTAGTGTACTGGCGTCCCACACAGGGCATGCTTACATCTGAGTTCTGTAATCTATGGAACCACAATGGCCTTGACTAAGCCAAATGGGAAAGTGTGTGTGGGGGGGAGGAATAAATTCACTTTCCATCACCCGACTTTACCAAGGGAACCAAAAATTCTGTAATTGACTGTATCGCCTAGAGAATACTCAATATCAAGCCAACAAAGGACAAAAACTGATGCCGATGAAGAAGCCGAGGTCCAACCAAGTCTGGTCTCTGTGTAATACGAATTGTGTTAAAACTTGTTTCATGTTAAGACTTCAAGTGTGTATTTTACCTGCTCCATGTCCATAAAATCTGGAACTAAGATCTTCATTTATTTGAAGGACCCTGGAGTTCTATGTAGGACTTCACTAAATTGTGGGTTAAGGGCCTTGGTCAAGGACTCAATAATGTCAGCGGTGGGATTTGAACCTTCTGGTCCAGAGTCTAGTGCCTTAACCGCTAGGCTACCACAGTCTCTACATATGCTTCCATACATGTTTTGGTCTTTGAGCCAAATATCTTTGTTTGGGTTCGTATCCTTAGACCTTCATAACTGTTTCTCTTGTGGGGTCTGGCAACACTGGTGCCTCTAGTCAAATGCTCGGGTTTGTCCTAGAGGCTGTTCTCGGTTGATGTGTTTAGAGACTTTTTTGAGTGTTATTTATGTTTGTGTGTGACTTTCCTTTACTATATATAT
>JAVSBU010336328.1:0-10915 GCA_033118015.1 Loricariichthys derbyi | reverse complement strand
AATACTTGTTCTCCCCACTGTATATATATATATATATATATATATATATCACCACTGTTCTAGGTGTCTGTATATCTTAGTTTTTAAAAATACAAATATGCTTCTGAAGACTAGACCGTACATCACTAGGGCCAAAAAGTTATTCCAGAGGAATTGCTGTGTTAGACAAATATTTGTGGTTGGCAAATAGTAATGAGGGACTTTTTACGGAAGTTGCGTAAAACTTTTATTGAATGTTTTGTCCATTTTTTTAACTTTTTTTTTTTAATTGTTTTTAATTGTCGTTTGATTCTGCAGTTTCTGGCTGTGCCCATGTGGTCTCTGTGCTATCTGGTTTTCATAGTCCTCTTTGTTGTACCTTCTGTAAGGAGGTTCATCAGTTTCATTGTGCTTCCATTAGAGTTGCTTATCTTGTGAACAAATGTGGTGTTGTGTTAAATTTTTTATTTAAGTAATGATTAATCTTTGTAACAAACTCCTTTGTTGTCACACCTGCCCATTTGTGGCTGTTACTGGTTTATTGAGGAAACAGCACAAGTAATAAGTGTGTCTCACTCAGTGATTCTGGTGGTGCTAAAACAGATTGTGGAGACATTTTTAACATATAATGGTCATATTTTCTTTCAACACAAGTGCTGGCTCAGGTTATTCAAATAGGCCCATACATACATAGATACATAGGCCCCTGTATTAGTTACAAAGAAGTACAGCAAAACTTGGTCTATCCTGCATTTTGGTCTCACTTTTTTCTTGCCTGTCTTAGATATATCCGTTGTCAGAAAGAATCTGGTAGGAGCTTTGAGAGGGATAAGTTGAAACGACAAGACATTGAAGCTTGGTAAGTGATGAACTGTCCTGATTATAAGATGTATTGCACAGAAGTGTTTTGAGTTTTCCCATGATTGTGTGGCTGCAGGCACCTTTATAAAATGGTGGACAGTTGCCGTCAACTGACGGGCTCTCAAAGCGGAGGAGACGAGGACACAGCCGGTATGGTGACCATCCTGACAGGGGACACAGTTAAGGAGCTCACAGAGCGATCTGCCCCCATGAAGGTTGGTGTGTTAGTAGAATAAACCTGAGCCGAGTGTTCGATACGTGATGTATAGCTGCTAAATGCACGTTTTGATTTGGTATGTGCAGCTGTCTTATAGAACTCACTCAATGCCTCTATGTCTACCAGCCTATTTATAGAGGCTCTGGAGACTGACACACACACAGTTAGCAGTGTAGACCTAAGAGAAGAAACCCTGGAACTTAAACCCCACTCAGTGCAGCACCGTTTAACCGTCTTAAGATGACTGAGGTCTTAAATATTGTAATAGGAGAAAAAAAATCTATCTTTCATACATGTATCTAATTCACGTCTGAATGACAGAAAGCTAGTATAAGTGAAACCTGTTGAGTTTTGTGAGGCAGAAAAAGTGTTTCAGGTTTAAAATACAACTATAAGAATTACCATATTGTATAATACAATTGTAATAATTGTTTTTCTATTACATTTTAACCAATTATTATAATATATTTAATTTAGTATTTTTGTTTAATGTGTGAAAACTATCTAAATTACTATAACTATGGCAATGTTCAGTTAACATTCTGCTCCACAGAACGTTACGTTAAATGGTGCACATCTGTATCTATAATTAACATATATCCACTAGAGGCTGCATGCTAGGCACCAATTTAAACAAAATGCAGATTTAAAAGTTGTAAAGTAAAGAACTATAAGATAAGAAACCCGTTATAGAATTATTAGAACATTCCTCGAACCAGTCATTCAGTTTTGTCTATTATAATAATATAAAATAACAAATTCTCCTCGACTTCTCCATACTGTATATTTACCATAGTTTTTTACTTAGTTTGTACAAGGAAATGCCTTTTCTTTGTTTCATTAATGCTTCATTAGGAGCATTGTAGACGATTTGTTAATGTCAAATTTTTTGTCACATTTTTTGACATTAACAAAAAAAATTTTTTTCAGTTTGTACTGCAAGCAAAATAAGATAAAACAAAAAATAGTTCCTTACTTTCGTTCTTATTTTCTGTAGCAGGCAGTTTTCTCAACTTAGTCATTCTCAGATACATAATAATGAAATAATTGTGCTTTATACGTTAATAATGCTGCTTTTAAGGGTTTGAGTAACTTAATGCGCTTGTGTTTCCAGTCGGCTATCCAGGCAGTGGCATCGGCAGGGATGGAGCTGAAGAACATTGTGGAATTTTACCGGCAGTGGAAGGAAATGGGCTGAAGCTGACGGAAGTCAGGGGATCAACCCGGCACTCAGCTAATCACACATCGACTCCCTCTCTCTTTCTCTCTCTCCCCATTTTATTGCTCTGTCTATGTCTAAAGAAATCCAAATATTGAGGCTGTAGAGAAGGAAAGTTGGAGTTTGTGTATCTGTATGAACACCGGAAAAGTCGGAACCATCCTTGGGATGATGGGTTAGAGTGGGAACGAGACGCAACCCAGTTTGAGTACCTGGTTTAACGATGGCCGTGGGAAATGAGTATATAAGTGTTGAGAGAGAAACCCACGCATACATAAACCGAGCATACACACACCCAAGTCGAACCGATGAATACGAATACTATGTAGAGCAAGGTTTTGACTTTCGATCGCCTCCTTTTCCTGTGCCCTTGTTGAGAGGGTGTTATGTCTAACTTACGGGATAACGGCAACCGCTGAGCAAGAGCGCTCCATCCTGCGCAAAAAAGTAACACCGGTCCTGTACGATGGGACTTCAGACTCCTAGGTTGACGAAGGACTGATCATTGGATGTACACTTCTTTTTGATGGTTTTCTCTTTTGGTTTTTTTTTCTTTTTTTTTGACTGTGTTCATTTGTGATTTAAGGTATTGTGTTTATCTGTGTATGAAGAGGGATTATGTAAAGCTGTAAAGGCAGATCATTGGTTTTATTCAATTTTATTTTTGTATGTTATACTGCGCTCTTGTTTTAGAACCGTGACAGGAAGGGGCTTGGTGCTTCGTAGGAGTCCCTAGAGGTTTCCACATCATTCTCCCTCTTATGTTTTATTCTCAGTCAGGATGCGGGGGTGAGCTAAAGGGCTTGACTCCCACCTTTAGCACTAATGTATGTGCACGGAATTCTGTTCATCCCGACTCATCACATCTCCCATCGCTACCCAGAGTAGTCGTCCCACAGTGCAAAGGACACCATATGTGTGTGAGACCATGCATTAAACAATAATAAAAATTAAGTTCTTCAAAGAAGCCATTGGCTAGCAACCTTTTTCCTGAACTAAGCAACCAATAAATCAGTGGAATGATGATGAGGATCTGCCAGGGCCAAACCCCAAAAACTGAGCATTGTTTCTGAATCTGAATAGATTTTAATTAACCATCAATGCTCAGAATGACAGTTACTAACACCTGTGGTACATCCGTGTTCTCTTTGTTGCTTGGAAATTTCATCACCCCTCTTGGAACGTCCCCTACTTCTTTTCCTCACACTTTAAACTTGGTTTTACCTTGTCAAGGTCACAGGGAATCTGGTACCTATTCCCAAAGAACACAGGGTGCAGGTAGAAACAGCAATCCATTGCTAAGGGTTTACACAAGCCGGAGCATAACTTGCATAGTTCAGGTTGTGGGGGACACCAGCCGATCTAACGCATGTCTTTGGAATATGGGAGGAAATTCGCGCAGGCACAGCACAGCCAGGGCAGGGCTCGAGTGTCTAAAGTTTACAGCAATGGTCAAAAGCCCAACAACCTGACTGTCTGTAGATATACCTGCACTTAGCATTTTCAGAATGCTAAAATGCAGCCAGTAACCGTGTGGTCAATGGTCCTCCTGTTAAGCTGGCCATCTCTCTTCGTTCATGCTGATTTTGGGAGTACATAACTGCAGATTGTTAACCAAATGATATTCAGAACTACTTCATCTACTTACGACAACTTGTTGGAGAGACATGGCTTCTTAGCCAGTCAGATCACCACGTCCCCAAACCATTTGCCTGGATTTCCAAGCCGCTGCTTGTGTGTCCTGCAGTGAACTCAGGGGTTTGCAGCACTTTGTTCTCTTTACTGTCTCCTGATTCTGCAAACAAAGCTTCTTTATAGCTCTCTGTCCAATGGGAGAAGTGCTCATGGAGAGACAGAGCGAGAGGAGGAGGGAGTTCGGCTGAACTCGCACTGCGCTTCATCGCTATGCGGCGGCATGTGAGGGCAAACGAGATTCCCCTGTGCGCTGGAGTTTCGTAGTTTACCCATGAAGATTTAGTTAAAGTGCACTGAAAAATATTCTTGACCAACTTCAAGCTGGCAGCTGCATCCCTTCAACTGAGACGTGCCAATGAGCATACAGACCGCAGGTTCAAAGGTTTGGGGTCATTTTATTTTCTTGTTGTGTATTCTGTTGTACAGGACTGGACGTATCCTAAATGGCATTACATTTTATATGCAGGGAGCCATGTAGAGTCCCAATTATGTAGTGTGCTTCTGTATAGGCAGAAGCACTTGAACTTCCACCAATGATTTTGTGGAGATCTGTTGTCAGGTCCACGGTATTATGCGAAAATTTGAAAGTTCATGTGTGAAATCTAAACATATGTTATATTGGACAGTCAGTCAACAGCTGGTTTTCGTAGTCAACATGTTGAATGTGGAAGAATGAAGGACAAAGTATAATGACCAGGTGACTGGGTCAGTCCTAGGCAACAAACTCCTGGTGAACAGTGGTCATGAGATATACAGCCCACAAACTGGTGAATGGGTGTTGGTGCTCGTGGATCCACAAGAGTAACCAGGCCTCTTTCATTTGGTCCAAATGAACAAAACAATTATGGTAGTACAAGAGAAATGTGTCCTAACCCACCAGGGCCACACCACCTGCTGTTTGAGGCTGCTTAGTGGCAGACCAGCTAGTGCCCTCACCTTGCTAACAACTGTCTACTGCCTACAATGGATACATGAGTGTCAGAACTGGACCTTCAGCCAATGGAAAAAGGTCATCTGGTCTGAAGAGTCCTGTTTTCCATTCATAGATGGTCAGGTACATGTGCAGTGTTTAGTATTACCAGAATGCACTGCGAGTTGGTGTAGGGAGTGTGATTCTCTGCTTAATGTTCTCCTGGGACACCTTTGCTTCAAGGGTTCTACACACCATTGCGGTTCAGATAGTTTTGAAGTTTTGGCTGACTGGTATAAGCCATGGAAATGGAAAAGAATGCTATAAGATGCAACAAATATTTAACCAACTTTAAGTTGTGCTTCCTGCAAGCTGAATATCTTCAATCCACTTACCTAGATGTTTTTTACACTGTGTGAAAGACTGGTCCACTTTCAAACCATTATGGGATGCAGGGTCCAGATGCAAGCTTCAAGTTCAGGTTCATTCTGTTAGGCTAGTACCAAGTCATGAGGTGGATCTGTTTTATAGGTTTCACCAAGAAAATCCTCATCTTAACGAAAACCATGAAGTTGAACTTGGCACAAGGCCAGGGTCATTGAAAGGTTAATTTTGTGCAACCAGAGGCTGTTAGCCTTTATTAGTTGAACTGTATATCTCTGTTAACCTGAGGTTTTGATATAAATTATCGATATTAAGCTAGGGTGACCAGACGTCCTCTTTAAGCCCGATTACAGTAGCTTGTATGGGTAAAAGTGAGGATTTTACTGTCTGAAATTTGATTTAATCATGTTTCAGAGATGTATTTATTAGCAGCCAGATCTGCTAAGCACCATGTACCATGTTTTTGATTAACTGCAGCAAAGCATTTTGGTTTAATGTTTACGAACATGTGGATTGTTGAGTCAGAGTTGAAGTTTGTGAGGTGAGAAGTTGATGTAGGAGGTTTATGAGGTGTGAAAAGTGACAAACTAGTACAAAAAGGCGGGTAAATGAGCAGGTTGCCAGATGATTGTTATATAACCCAGTTATTTCTTTATGTTGAAGAAGCTGCGTAATTAGTTAATAAATAATATACTACATAACCATATAATTATCACCTCACAGATCTGAGATTGTTGCTTCGATCCTGGCCCCCCCTGGGTGGAATGTCCATGTTTATCCCCGTGTCTGTGTGGGTTTTCTCCAGATACTCCATTTTCTTAATTGGTGTTTCCAAAGTGCCCTTAGTGTGTGAGAGTATGTGCCTTATGATTAATTGGAGCCCTTTCTAGGGTTGGTCCTGCCTTGTGCCCCGTGTTGCTCTCCCTCGACCCTAATAAGGATAAGCGGTTAAGATAATTAACGAATAATTATCATTACTGTAGATCTGGTTTAGTGGATGATGTTCGATAATCTGGCAACCCGCTGTCCTGTCTCCAGCCTCCCTCGCCTTTTGGGCGAGTTTGGATTTTTGTTTACACCTCGCAAACCTACTAAATAAACTCGTAACCCTGAAAAAGAAAACTTGCAACTGAATTAAGTACCGACACTGCTTATGCCTTAATATATAAATGCAAAGCTTGTTTTTGCGAGACAGTTTAGAGGAACAGAACGTTCCCGTTCAGACCAGGGCTGCATGAATTGGATCGACTAAAAAGCCACGCCCATATCGGCTGGGTTCCAAACGTGCCACTAGCTCACTACGTAGTGTTAAATAATGTCAGTGAATTTGAACTTGCTTATGGTAAATATTTACACCGCTTAGGGCGTCACTACGCGGTTTGGGACGAGGCCGTACTGTTACCAGTGTCACTGCCTTTCAATGCTGTTCAGTCTGAAGGCTTTAGCAGGGGATATGAAGAAAATTCCACAGCACTGTAAGTATCCCACACTTCCTCACTAGTTAATGAAATTTAAAGAGAAGTTGTAAGATATTTTGAAACTTTGTTGACATGTTAGGGCATGGATTGTTTAGTTTATACCATGCAATGTTGCAGGTTGTTTTTTTTCCCTTTCACAATACTGCAAGAAGAAAATATCTTTGAAGTTAAACTATTATTTTTCCTATTTTTATGCACTGTTTAAAGAACTTCACAATAATGTGATTTGCACGAATGCACGTTTATCTAAATGTTTTTGTATGTAATGCAAGGGCGTCCTTTGACTGGCTGGAGAATGTGCCCAAGTATCACACTTTATATCTGATTTCTAAATTCCATTGTTTCATCAAACTTCTGCAACATTACATAGTTTCATTAAGTGTTGGTGGGAGAGTCAAACTTCTTCATATATTATCCAGCATAGCCTAAAGACTTTCAACAGGGTCAAGGTCAGGACTCTAGGTGTTCCTTGTCTTATCCACTTTTCCTAGTCTGGATTTCGGGGAAATCCGGTACCTAGCCATTCCCACAGGGCACAAGGCAGGAACAACCTTTGCCCATTCAGCTAATTTAATTTGTTGACCAACTGAAGCAGCCTTGGATAATGACACTGGCTCCAAAGGGCACATTCTTATCCTGATGAGTCCAGATTTACCCTATTCCAGAGCAAGGGGCACATCAGGCCACGTGACCCCTTTCCACTGCTCCAGAGTCCAATCTTTAAGCTTCATCGCAAATTGAATATTTATGAATATTAGTCTGAGGTCCTCGAAGGACTGTTACTTCTACTAAAAATGAATCTCAAACTTTTTTTGAAGTAAGTCACAGTTTCTCAGAAATCAGGTCATTCACATGCTTCATTTCACATGTCCAGTTGCATCATTGTGGTCAATTTTGAAAAGCCCCTGCAAAATACAGATTATATTTCACTTCCTAAAAGCTGCAAATGGAGCCGCTTTAGCGATGTGGAGGCGGCTTCTGTTTCATATAGGGCTTTAATTAGATACCACTGTAATCTCTTGAAATAGTGCCATTCACTAGCAGCAGCAGCACTTCGTCATCCAGAATGTGTAAAATAGGTCGTAACTGTCACACCACCTTCTAAACTAAATAGTGAGTTGTTGGACAGACTCCAAAAAATGGAAAATGTATGTATAAAACCATAAGAAATATCTCTCAACAGCCACCTCTCCTTTTCATATCCTATAGAAAAGATTTTGCTTGCTCAAAACCGCCAAAAAGACGTGTGCTAAATAGTTGTAACTGCTTTTAGCATGTGCAGAGATCTGAACATGGGAAGCTCGACCCGGCACAGGCTGGGGATTGTGAACAGCGAGCCAAGATAAAGACGTCTATTGAGGCTGATCATGTGCCCGAGTCACGAGCCAGGGAAAGAATGTCCAAAGCGAGCCGGGGTTTGACGAGCTTGGGACGCAGCCACCTCTTTCAGGGAACTGCAGCAGCACAGGGTGTGAAAGAATAGACTCGAGCGATGGGGTTTGTGAAGTGCTGATGGAATTGTTCTCGCTGGGTCAGTGGGTTTAGAAAGCTGGCTGATGAGATGATAGCTGTTGCTTCTCGTTGACCGTGGTCTGGGTTTGACCACATTGCACTTAGACTTAGTGATTCACTCCATCAAGAGTCAATTAAAGAAAATGTAATTGCAGTAATGGCTTGAAATGTACTTAGCATTTACTTTAGGGACTGTGGTGGCCTAGTGGTTGAGGTGTTGGACTATAGACCAGAAGGTCCAGGGTTCAAATTCGACCTCTGCCAAGTTGTCACTGTTGGCTCCATGAGCAAAGCTCTTAACCCACAATTGATTGGATTGTAAGTAAGATAGTTTGCGGGAATTAAAATAGTTTTAAATGTAAAATTGTGCCTTCTGGTGTTCAAAAATGCTATTACATTAGATGGCGTAATCCGAACGGCTGACAACGTCAATCCCTGTGCACATTTTTGCATCGTTATAGCCCACTGTTGCATCCACACGTGGTCACTAAGCTATCTGGCTTTCCTTGTGTTATTTGGGGTGCTTCCCTTTCGGGATGATTGACGTGACCGCAAGATTAGCGTTGTTCTCGCCTGGTGCATACATGAGCACATTCCCTCGTTTTCGAACATCGTGAGATTAAGACAGTCAGCTGGCCGCCTAAATCAAATCGCTTATTGTTTTGATATAAGAATGTAGTCTTGTTTTGTTGAGTGTTCGAGAACAAAGGAAGCCTTTTGGCAAAGCAGCGTGTTTGTCTGTAGGCTGAGCTGGGCAGACGTCTCCAGCATCATGCTTCAATCTTTATCCAAGTGCTTTTGGCTGAGGGAGTTGAGCTTAATTTAGGTTTGCAAAATTATTTAATTAGAAACTTGTTGCTGTTGTCATTGCCCATTATATCAGACTACATCTGTCATGTATGAGCACCACTGAGGTTTGGTTCCAGACACTTGTTGGTGTTTATCCATCCACAGAATTATTAATGACCAGATACACAGTATAGCCAAAATTAAGTAGATACAAAAGTGGCCAATAATGTTAATAAAGTGTATAGGAAGTGTGCATAGTGTTTAAGAATGTGATTCAATCTTCCATAAATAATCTGTTTATATAAACTATGCTGTCCATGCTCTTAGTCAGGACACAAAACACCATCTACATGCTGGTGGAGGCGTTTCTATCTACTTTGCTTATGAACAATATCTCATTTTCCTATGTAACTGCTGGCCTTGTTTCGTCTTGTCGCATGCTATAGATGCCAGGCAGTTATACTTTGCAGCTTATGCTTTGTTTGCACAGGACTTTATGTTTATGGTATGTAGGTACTGAACAAGGGCTGCATGGGTTGTGGGGATCCTGTGGTGTTGAAACATGCAGCAGCACTCTAAAGGAAAAGTAGTTCATTCTCTAAATGTTATTGAACCGATAACAAGTCAGAAGCAGGCATTCCGTGACCTTACAGAAAACGACGGCGTAATCTGGAATCGTTTGCACAGGCTTTTCAGTGCGTTTTAAAATGCGTGTGAAGAAATGTCACATATAACGGCGTTTAAAAATGACATTTTATGTTTTTTTGCACAAGACCACATGCTGATGGGCTATTTATCTCCAGTAACCTTCTCTCTTGGTTCTCCGCATGTTCACAACAAAGAGGGCGATCAGAAGCCACCCGTCAACTGCGGTTCTTTTCCCTCCCATATTTCCAAGAAATGTTATTCTAGGAACGTGTCGTGTTCAGAGGAATAATAACATCTGAAGCTCGGTTTAGGGTTGCAGGCCCGTTTTGATGGAGAGGAAATGGTGAGGGAGGTGTGTCTGCTCGTTTGGTTTGTCGTAAAGCTTGCAGTTTCTCAGGTTGTTCCCGTCTGGTAATTCCAGTTATTAGTACGGTTTGATTCCTGTCTGATTCTCAGGCTCTGCTTGCGTGACGTTTGCTTTTCTTAAAAGACTAGTCATTAGTTGGTCTTGGTGCAGATTCATGCCCTGGCCAGAGTCCAGATTTGAATCCTATAGAGGATATTTGTTAAAGACAGGCTAACTGGGAAAAGTTCCATTTAGTGGGACAATATGGATAATCAGAAACCTCTGAGTTTTTGTGACTCGGGCAATAATCAGTAATCGGATTTAAACTGTGCAATCAGCCAAAGATCTCAAAGAAGGATATGAGGTAAACTTCAAACTTTAAATTATGAAATTCTTTGTTTCTGCTTATATTGTGTTTTAGAGTCTCCCCAAAAGCGTCCGGGAGCCATTTCACTGGTGCTAAGTTTAATGCCAGGGTTGCCAGATCCCACGAGAGAAACAAGCTCCAGGTCTAAAGAAACAAACCCAAAAGAAGCAAAGTCTCTTAGAATAATTAGACTTGGCAACTTCTGGGAAAGCACTGCACTCCGTCAAGTTAGCATACGTTCCCAGACAGAGAAAACCGATTAAAATCAGAGTAAAAACATGCATACGCTGAGAAATCTGATTACTGAGAAAATCCAGCTCTCACTATCAGATTACTAGATCAGATAAATATATAGAAATTGCATAGATTGATGACTGCAGAAATCCCTATTTTGCAAAAGCATATTAAATGTGGTTTTATGATGTTACCTCACGTTTTGCGTGTGTGTGTGTGTGTGTGTGTGTGTGTGTGTGTGTGTGTGTGTGTGTGTGTGTGTGTGTGTGTGTGTGT